>PHWZ01000181.1:0-68896 GCA_004379285.1 Botryotinia calthae | reverse complement strand
TGGGGTGGTGGGGGGGGGTGCCCTTTTCAACTGCATGTTTCATGGGGTTTTATGATATTTGCGGAAAAGCTAGGCTAGTGATCCATGGGTGGGAATCATGCGTTCCGTAAGGAATGCATTCTTAACTATTGAGATTTCCTTATTTTGCAGCAGTAGCCCGGCTTTCGACAAAATTATTGCACGCTTTTCAGTCATACAAATTATAAAAGCACACTTTGTTATTTTCCTGCTTTGAATTTGACATGAAAGTGTAAAAACATGACAAAACAGGGAGTTCTAACACACAGCACAGTCTGCAAGTAGAACGAGTTCCTGGAGGCAACTTTAAACCCCCCGAAAATCTCTTTGTATCGGCTGCACACACCAGCTAGTGAGACTCCCTATATCTCCATTACTCTAGAAACCCCAGAAAGAAAAGATTCGAGTACCTAGTACACACAGCCCATTTTCACCCCAAACTTTCAATCTTCAAACAACCCCATCAGTGCAGTGATCAAATTCTAGATCGATGGTTTGCCGCTTATATAGAATATCATCAAGAAATATGATACCATTGGGAACCAAACACAAGACCAAGAAAATACACAGACTATGTATGAGCAAGGGTCCCCACTGCATCATTGCGAATCCTCGTATCAAAACTTTCCCCATCAACCTGTCAGCATGAAAGCCACGAAGTTCGCTCATGAAGTATATATGCATATTTTCTTCCATCCAAAATACTATAGGAACGAGACACGTTATCTCCTCGCTCGAGTGCATGAGATTTCAGGTGAGATTTGTTCATACTTGGACATTGTCAGCTCTGAACGGTTGTGAACCAAACATAATGGTCACAATGATTCCCGGCCAGCGACTGATAAATATTGCAAGCCTATTGAGTAATAATCTTCAAGGAATTGCAGAACCAAGGGGAATCTGTAGAATGTACCTTTCAAGCAAAATGATGTGCCTATTTCCATACGAAGTCCCGGAAGAGAAAAGGCCATCGCATGTGGTCGAAGCCCCGACAGACCATGAGTCGTTCTGCTAGATCGAATGACGACTCATGAGTGGCTCTAAAGAACGAGTGAGTGATTTGAAAAAAGAAAAGGCTTTGGGCGTTGATGCCGAAAAGATGCTCGTTTGTTCAATCCTGGGTAGCATTGCTGGAAAATTTTAGATTGGATGGTGAGAATATTCAAGCTACCTCGCGAACGGCTTGTAATCGCTCTCTTGATTTTGCGTTGCGTCTCATGAGACGGCTCCATTAATATCACTGAACTCTTTGAGCTCACAGTAAAGCCACTCATCATCGCTGTGCCAGTCAAAGTTGCCAATGAACAAGTTCTCGGAACCACATTCTCTTCAGTATTCAGTCTCCTCGGTCTTTGTCTTCCTAGCAGATAGATGCCCCTTAGCGGAGGTTCTTTTTAGCCTTGCTTGTTTTGATCGTGGTACTCTTCTGACTGACAGAGGGACTAAAATCAATTGTTCTATGTATGATGACAAGGAGAACAAACCTAGTAACGCAAACAAGTTCTTCCAGTGATGTTGGTGTTATGGTACGTGGATAAATTTCACAGAAGTTGAAGTTTCAGGGGCTTGAAGGAAAAGGAAATTTAAAGAATTTTCAGAAATATATTATCTTCAAATCATTTTGTAGATTACTTGGTCGGGCTGAATGCCAATCAGACTTTGAGAACACATGTCGGCCGACTAAGCAGGTATCACAGCTCAAGCACCTCTCCATAAGTAGCATAAGTAATTTGTGTGTCACATATTGTAGGGAAACCAGATGTAAAGGGTATCAATACAATCATTATGGTAATGCTAAAATACATACGTGGAGATACTATACAATCAGAGCTTGCTTGTTGGCTGAAAAAGAGCTGAAGCTTTGTTCAATGTCTCCACAGCCTCCTTCTCGATTCTCTTGCAAAGTACCTCACACGTGGGAATGTCGTGAATGAGACCAATTACTTGGCCAGCGGTCCAAACCTAAAAGATAATTAGCTCATGATTTGTGAGTGTTAAGCCATTGATACGTACTCCGTAGTCGGGATCTCCAGTAGTGAAGACTTCTCTACCTCTCTTGCCGCTTACATAAGGAGCAACCTCCGCAAACTCTCCAGTCTTACTCTCTTGCTCAATCTTTACTGCCTGTGCAGTAACCTTGTTTTTATACAAGCGAGAGGTGTTCTTCCATCTTCGAAGAACAAGCTGGGTATCAACTTCAGAAGCCTTGACAATCTCCTTCTTGATATTTTCGTGTATTGGTGCTTCAACGGTACACATGAATCGTGTTCCCATGTTGATTCCTTCAGCTCCTAAGGAAAGCGCAGCCGCAAGACCTTCGCCATCGGCAAATCCACCAGACGCGATGAAAGGAACTTTTAGCGATTGTCTAGCTCTGCTAAGGAGGATGAAGTTGGTGATATCAGTTTCACCAACATGCCCAGCACATTCGAAACCATCGATGCTTAGAAAATCAACCCCAAGCTTCGCTGCACTCTCTGCATGTCTGATGGTCGTACATTTGTGTAAAACGATTATTCCAGCAGCCTTCAACATCTTTATGATAGGGCCTGGACTGTTTCCTGCTGTCTCGACAACTTTAATTCCCTCATCAATAGTGACTTGTGCGTATGCACCGTAACTGGGAGAAATCACGGGTCAGCTTGGGTTTGCAAGTTTTGCGTCTTGACGGCCATGTTGTACTCGCGATACACAGGCACGGAGCAAACGGCGAATCAACATGAGATGAGATTGAGATCTGCGGAAACTTACTCCGGGGGGTTAATCGAAGGTAACAGTGTGATGTTTACACCAAATGGCTTCTTCGTCATTTCCCTACATCTTCGGATCTCTTTGCGGAGATCTTCTGGAGTGGGTTGCGTTAAAGCTGTGAGGATACCCAACCCTCCGGCATTGCTCACGGCGCTTGCCAACTCCGCATATCCCACCCATTGCATACCACCTTGGACAATAGGTACTACATAATCCCAAATCAATGATTTGTCGGTCGGAAGAGTACATGAGGGTGTAACTTACATTCGATACCCAAGGCCTGGGTGAGTTTCGTTCTGAAAGGCATGATGTCGAGGATTGCTAACGAATGATGTGATGAGATGCAGGTTTGTCTGAACTATCAAGCGTATCAAAGTAAATGAATCGTCTATTCTAATATCTTTCTTTAAGTCTAACAATATGATTCAAAAGAGCAATTATGATTCGAAGTCCAAGAACAAAGTATGTATGGAAGACATTAAAATAATAAATGGTTGGTATCGTAGGTAACAAGCTCCTTTCCCCACATTCTTTGGACCGAGGCACAGCAACTAGGCCTAGGCTATACCGGTTCACAGCTGCTAATTTTGTGTTCTTGCAGTTCTCCAGATCACGGTCATTATTAATCAGCTGGACCCCATCTCTTCAGATTATTGCTTCAATGCGTTCTCCCATCCCATTGCACGGTCTAGAGTAGATTGTTGTTGCTTTTGTTGTTTTGTATCTTCACAAAATTCCCTGTCTCATCATTGTCCCTTGGTACCTGAGGATAACATTCTTTCCACTCGAGCCACTTCAACAGCGCTGTGAGCATAATTTGGCTGTGTATCATACAGTCACGTGCCATGGTTCTAGACATCGAATAGATCGCACTGCCAATTTCACACATGTCACATGAAATTGGTGAAACTGGTGATACAAATCACTGAAACGAGTACGGAAAAACTGTTCCTGATTGTCAAACCACCAGAATCTGCCGAGTAATATAAATTACGTCCTAGTACCTGTCGTCCGACAATAGAATAATATTGATGAGTAACTCTTCAATTGCCCTCAAATTTGCGAACACTTGGGCAGCAACAGGTTCTAGATCCGGTTAATGCGCTGTCGAAAATAGGGCTGCTCAGGTGTTGATGGAGAAGGCTTGAATATACTTGTCCTTCTCTCACGCCGCCACGCAATATTATCTATCAACAAAATGTTTCATTATTAGGTTGTGCACTTCACGGTTTCCCTCATTATCAGCTCCCTTGTTGAACGGGAAAAGCTCCGTCGATCCAGCAAATTCTACGGCGGTTAAATAAGCGGAGCACCCGACGGGGTGCCGCATGTTATCCTCTAGGTAACTTTTGCGGGCTACCTCTATTCTACGAAGCAAGCTGTTCATTCCTTCAACATTTATCGAGGTGACACAATCAGTCCACTTGGGAATCCCAATTGAAAATATCTGCTGTACGACTGTTGTTTCCAAGTCTTTCTAGACGAAATGCAAGTATCTATCCGTTCTCCAGGTTTCATGAAGCTAGACACACCCTCTGCTCATCTTCATAAACGTCTAATCCAGGCTTCTGGAATCTGGTTGGCACATCAGGGCGGTGAAGTGAGAGGCGGTGGACTCACCGTTGAAGAAGCCGCAGGGCTGAGTGCTTGATTCAATGTACAGATGTACTTATCCGTTGCTATCACCGGGGTATGCACTTTTACCCCAACCTACCCTGAAGATCATTGATCAATATGTATAAATATGTATGTAAGCACCCGTTCCTGCAGACACCTCGATCTCATCTCTCCGGAAATCTACAGTAGTGGGAAAGAGAAGGAAATTGAAGATGGAAGTCTGGCACACCATTACATCTTTTTCAATGCTCCGAATTGGCCAATCATATCGTACGACTCTCGGATGATATATGGCTTTGTCTGTTATGGCATATCTATATTTGCAAAGGTTATAGATACTGTGATAGAAAGTCCCAGGTCCTACAAACTTATCATTTTTCCTTTTTTGGGAAAAAGTAAATCAAATCTGGTGAGAGATATCAAGTCTCAGTACTTAATCCATTGGCCTGGATTCGGCTAATAACAGAGGTAGTAATTCTTTCTACATCTCGGGTGTTTCTTCCTGCAGCTCATTTTTTTAATTGCAAGGTTCGGCATTTTGCACTCTTATTGGGCTTCTTTTATGGAGAGCTTTTTTTTCTATCGTCACCTTCTTGCATATGGTCCGCCCCTCTATATGCACCTTTTGCCTTCCACCCCACATACTTCCATACACACTACACATACATACATACACATATATGCCAGCTTTCATTTCAGTCTCCCAATGCCCCATGACGATCCGAGACTGCAAATTACTGCAGGTGTCTCCAGCGTTGGCTGGAGCATCTCCACTCACTGCTACTGTCTCAAGCCTCAAATTGCTTTTTCTACACTTTACCGAAGTTGTCAGTAGGAGGTCGCACATGAGCTGTCCTAACCACCGATGGAGACAACACACACGGCTCTAAGCTACGGGCTATCGACGTTACTTCTTTGAAATATATTTCATCACGCCGAGACAAATTCCAGAGTCGAGCTGCTGTGTTGCACATGGGTATGCAGATGCAGGGCAATCCAGCTTTATTTGACTGCCACCTCACAGTTTCATATCATTTCCAACACTCCTCCTCCTTCGTGAAGAGTACATGCGGATCATCTATAAGACCAGCTTCAATTCCTGCGGAGTATAACGCCATTCCCGAACCCGCTCCCCACTGTTTCTCCTCCACATCACTAGCACTCAATATCAGATCTAGCTCAAGAGCTTGAACACTTTCAGATCTTCTAGTACGAAATCACCACCTAAGATGTCTTATTCATCATACAGTTCTGGCTCAGCTACATGGCAAGAGAAGCTCGAAGGTAATGAAGCTATTCGTGCTGAGAATACTGAACATCAAATTGACTGATTCCCTGAAGAGAGATGTCGCGAGGCACAAATTCGTCCCCCAGTATTTCAGATCGTATCAGATAGAAGAGGTAATGTTATTCCACCTCCAACTCAAGACCGAGTCCTCCAGATAACCGACTCTAACACTTGTTACAGGCGGGTGAACAGCATGGTCTAGCACGGTAACTGTACAGGGCCAGAACATTTCTGCACGATTCTGGTACGATGGGCAGTACGTCAACAATGCGAAAGAGGATGCAGCAGAAGTGGCACTCAATCGTTTGACTGGATCGAGCCCAACCTCACCCACTCAAATTCGAAATGGGTGGTAATTTCAATATAACCTAGAACTACCAACCCTGCGGCCGACAATTCGATTTAGCCTGCAGGATAAGATATGATAATAGGATAATTTGCCGTTTGCTGCAGCTTCGGCAAGGATGGGAGAATGCCAATAATACTTCAGGCGTCGGATGGTTTTCGCCGTGGATTTTTACAGGACAGCAAGGGCGCTGGAGTTTGAATGCGTACATGTTATTCCCAACAGTTTTCCTGATATGTTTTTGTTCTTGGAAGGTGGTGTGGAAAAGCTTGTTTTTTTTTGGATATGGAATATCTTTTATCTCTTCGAATCATGGAATGGTTCCAGAACTTGGTACTAGCAATAAAAGTGGAGGTTCTCTCTGAATTATTAAGACATTGAATGGATTAGATACTCATTTACACATCAATTTATGACCTGTGTGGTGGTTATTTAAGTATAATTCTTCCTATCAAACGTGCAAAAAGCAGAGGTCGACGCCATCATAGGGACTCAATGTCACCGTAACACATATATAAATGAGCTAAAATATTGTTCTAGCCTTGATCCATGTTGTTTGACAAGAATATTTAGACCCAGCGTTATGGTTCTGGTGGTTCAGCCCAAGAAAGATCGTCATTTCCCAAGATGAATTTGATGCCTTATTAGGCAGCCACACGAAATTTTGGTTAGTGCATCAATTCGAAGTTGATATCAAGTGCGGAGTAAATATCTGGATTTCACAACATCCACAACAATGCCTCCACGATTGAACTTTCACAGCGCAAGCAGGTCACTGACAATTCGACCACGAACAATTGTCGCACCTCGAAATCCTGCTTCCTTCAAAATCACCCCGGCAGTTCGTCGAGGGTTCGCAGAGGGGAAGCAACCTCCAAGAAATGGATCCGATGAAGATGTAGCCGGCCACGTCAGTGAAGAGGCAAGAGACATGGCTGAAATTACTGGAGAGACTCCTCCTGATATGGGAAAGAGTACAAATGTTCAAGATGTATGTACATTATTTCCTGGGTGTTCAATTTCACCAATCATATTTGAAAAATGAAGAAGCATTGTGATACCAGAAGACGTCAGTTACTAACCATATGCACAGATTCTTGAGAGAGACCAAGAAGGAAAGGACAAGGCTCCAGAAGTGATCAAAGAAGATATCAAAGATACGCAATCCGCGTCTGGCCTCTCCCAGGAAATCTCCTTTGCCAATCTCATGGCTCTTGGCCGTCTCGGTCATTTGGAAAATGGCGCGAATGCCTCCGATCTTACAATCGATGGTCATAAGTTTGGACTCCCAGAGCTACCGATTCCTTCGAACAACAACCTCAAATATAGATATGATCCCGTCGTTTCGCAGGTTACGAACATGATGATGCAGCATGGCAAGAAGAGCGTTGCCCAGAGGGTAGGCTCGTTAGTTCTTTCCTTTTGCGTTACTCGCTGCGCATGGGATTTATGTTTTGATGTTATAGAATAATTTGCTATTTTACAATGTCTTCAATGCAGAACATGTCATTCATACTGAACCATCTCCGAACCGCCTCCCCGCCAACACCCAATCCTGCCAAACCCCTCCTCCCGGGTATACCCCCACCATCCCACCTCCCTCTAAATCCCGTTCTCTATCTTACTACCGCTATCGACTCCATAGCTCCTCTCCTACGTATCCGTTCTCAGAAAGGTGCCGCAGGTGGTGGAGCTTCTCTTCAAATTCCCGTGCCCTTGGGTGTCAGGCAGAGGAGAAGACAAGCAATCAAATGGATATTAGATTCGGCCAGCAAGAAACAATCGAGGAGTAGTGGGCGTGGAATGTTCGCACAAAGGTTTGCCGAGGAGATTATCAGTGTGGTAGAGGGCAAGAGTTCAGTTTGGGAAAAGAGGAATTTGGTACATAAGACTGGTACGAGCGCGAGAGCAAATTTGACCTTCTATTCCAGAAGAAAAAGGTGATAGGTTATCAGGTTGGGCACGGCACGGGATACGGGTGTGGGAATGGGTACATTTGGTGCGGTGGGGTTGTAAAATTATTGTATTATGACATCGAAAAAATGGTACATGGCTACATGATACTTGCTGATGCATATGATATCAAAATCTATCCATACATTTGCGGCTTTTGTCGTCTCGACCTACCTCTTTCCCCAACCTGGTCATTTTTAACCCTCACATCTTCTTCTCACTTCATAACAAGCCGATAAAATGATTTCATTTCTGCAAGTCTTGCGATCCAATATCGTTTTCTTTTTTCTTTTTATTAAAAGCTTGAGCTCTATTGAATTCGCCAACTTACTATTGGCTAATTCACTTTGAACTGAGCGGTGAGCATTACCTATACTAATTAATCTCATGACTTTTTGCAGCCACACTCCATATCTACATATTTATGGCTGGGGGTTGTGCGCTTGTCATGCATTAGGTCCTGAGACTTGGCGGTGAGGATATGAGGACGTTGTGATGTGGCGTCTATGACATCTTTGCTTTTTGCAAGAGTGGGAAATTGGTTGCTTCACATGGCGTGGGATTGGAGGATAGGAGGTGAGTTGCTGGGTATGTATTTTGGCTAGGAGCCGGAGCGCTGAAATAGCGGTCCGAGTTGGGGGTTGAGATTATGGGATGTTATGATATGATATGATTTGATATGATATGCTGTGGTATGGTATGGTTTGAAGGGTTGGGATGGGGGAATGCACGTGCTAGTCGTTGGGATGTTTACTGGTAGGGCGGGCAGTGGCAGTGGTGTAGTGCTGACTGGTTGGGAGAGATGCGGTGGGTATTGACAAACGGATTCTTCGGGGAGTAGGTAGCTTGTTGGCATGGCATGGTGTGGTGTGGTGTGGTGAGAATCGAAGAGAAAAGGCGATAGAAAGAAAGGTGGAGATAGGGTTGTTGTGGCCGGTAGTAGCAGGGCTGAACTAGATATGAAATAGGAAAGTATTTGGGTAGTTTAGACATGAAGTGTGGCACTGGCATATGTGGATAATGGGTCAACGTTGGATTGTCATTAAAGGTATCTGGGTTTGGAGAGTGTTTTGATATACAGTATATTAGGCAATTGGTAAGACTTTGATGTAAATTTTGCTATCAGATATGCTGCTGGATATTAATGAGCTTGATACAAACATGTCGTTGTGATGCTGCTGAATGGTGCCACTAAATGGATTCTACTTTCCGATGCAGTATATCCATACCAACGAGACTCCTGATCGAGATCAAGAAGTTGTACTACCAACTCAAGATAATTCGACGACCTGCACAAGTAAATTGACCATCTCCGATAGATTTTCGATGTTCATACCTAGGTAGACGATCCGAAAGATATCCGAGGTATCTGTATCTCGGAGGGCCTTTGGGGGGATTTTCCTGTTTGGGGAAGATGGAGGGGTACTTACTTGCGTTGGAGGGTGGTATACAGGTTGTACAGGGGAGGGACATAGACATACAGGTATACATGTGCTTTAGTGAGAATTGTTTGCACGATGTTTGTTGGGGACTTTGGTTTGGTGGATGATTCGATTTGTCAAGAATCGAGTCATGCTTTGGGGGATTGCGATGAGGAACTGGATTGGGAAATTGTGAGTTCGGGAGTCTAGAAGTCACGACCGTGTAGATAGTCGCAGATAGTTCGACGTGCTGGCTGGCTTGGTACGCGGGCCGAGCGAGGGGATCGTGGTGTGTTTTCAGCTGGAGGGCATGGAGGGATGGGGAGGAGATAGAGGGAGGTGAATGACAGGATGAAAGATGTGCCGGTATGCGATGCCAAGAGTTGGTTGCGGTGGTGCATGCAGTCGCTGTTGTTGTATCGGGGAGGGGATGGGAATTGGGTGGGGTGGAGTGAGGATGAGGATGAGGTGAGGCGGGGTTGGCATGATGATGGATTAAGGAAAAGAGTGCTAGGGATAGGTAGGTAAGCAAAGCGAGAGATAAGACTTTCCTGTCGTGCTTGACAAGTCTTGATGAAAGGTTACAGAAAAGCTTGAGGGGGCAGCAAGAGCATCGAGTGGAGCCAAGAGGAAGTTCATCGATAGTGCCATGTTACTGCGCCTTGGTTGTGGCGGTCCCCTTTGTATGAGGTTTCTGGCTGGGATTGGGGCTTGTGAAGAGTTGAGGGGGTTGTGACTAACATAAGCATCTGACGGAGACAGCACGAGGATAGAAAGCCGAGTAATGAAGAGATTGGAACCTGGACTGGGTGTGACTTTTGCTGGAAATCTGTCGGATTTGGAAGGGCAAAAAGGGGCTTGGCGTTTTCGTGGAGGAGAGGGGAAGGGAAGGGAAGGGAAGGAAGGGAAGTGGGTGTTGCGTTATACATGCTAGGTCGGTGTGATGTGGTGGTATCATCTATCATATCATGGTGTATCATCGTATCCGGGTTGATTTTTGAGGGGGGGTTGATGGAAATGGAGCGTGAGAGAAGGAGAGAGAGACGGAGAAACAGAGAAACAGAGAAACAGAGATGGAAAGACGGAGAGCGAATGAGAAGATATTCTCCCTATTACCATACAATTCTCCTCTGCATACGTACACCTCCCTCCCGACCACCCTACCATCCATTTTTGGTTCCCGCCCGGTTCGGTTTGGACCGCGTTGTAAGATCATCCTCCCCCGCCTTTACTGGTCTGCAGCTAGAGAAAGATAGGGCATAGCTTCAAGTACGAAATTTATATATTAATGTTGCATTCTTTTATTTTGGCCAAAATCCGATATTGCGAATTTTCTTATTTTGATTCATTTTCCGACCTTGATCTTGATCTTGATCTTGACCTTGATCTCGATCTCCCTCTGAAATAAAAGACAATTCGATGCGTAGCCGCCCCCTTTTCTCCAATTGAAGACTCGCAGTTGGGAAGATCCTTCAACATCTGGAACATACACACATCTTTTGTGAAGGTTCCCATCGATTTCTTCGCTCACTTCCACGTTCGCCTGCCTCGCTCCAGACAGAAAGAGAAGAAAAGAAAGAAAAGAAGAGAAAAGAAAAGAAAAGAAACAAAAGAAGCAGCATTCTTCACTCACTTGATAGGCGGGTGCACGTGTCAATTCTTTGTTAGTTTAGGTACAGTACATACATATTCCGTACCTACTCCGTACCGTTATTCTTATTTTTCCACTAGTTCCCGTCCCTCTTTTATTGAACATCGAAAAGGCTCCAACCATTCATAATTCCCATACAGCCATTCACACAGCCATTCACACAGCGATTCACACAGCGATTCACACACCCCCATTCCCAAATACCATACCCTCCATACTACCCATACCCTCCATACCCTCTATACCCTCCATACCATCCATCCATACCATATCATACCATACCATACCATCCCAGACCATCCCAGACCATCCCAGACCATCCACTAAGAATAAAAATAACACAACATCGGTTTTCCACCTTCAACCCAGCCTCACCCCCTACATACAATCCAGTACATAGTACACAACATCGTTCAATCAGCAAGATTATCTTCACACAAGAAACACGACTTTTCAATAGATCGGTTGATGCATTCATCACTTTCTAACAATCTTCCCATCACTGCAGAACATTTCTATACTATCCTTCGTATCACACGTACCAACGACCAGGGCTAAAGCAATGTCCTGAGTGCGAACCCAAAGATCATTCCAACAACCACAATGCAGTATCAAAAACTTCCTTGGTCATCAAGAAAGTTTCTAAACGGCTAGCCTCAAATCTATGGGCATCCATTGCTCTTGCCTTATTCGAACCGTGCAATTCCTATCGAGTACCTAGTTAGCTTCATTACATCGCCGCCGGAACCCTCGAAGAATAACAATAATACAATAAGTTTTGTTATCTGCCATCTCTTGAGCATCTGCATAATTGCAAATTCGATCAAACGCATTAGAAGTATTACAAATGGCGAATAAAAACGTGTCACAGGAATCGGCGGCAGAGCAGGAGAGGCAGGAGGTGCTCGCATTATTGCATTCGACCAATGCTCGACCGCGAGGCTCGGTGAGCTCCACCGGTTCGGGGCACAGAGCTGGGGGCGGAAGAAGTTTATCACCGTTTGCGAATATGCCCAGATCTCCTGTTCGTAGTATGTTAGATATTGATGGCGCTCCAGCAAAACCTCGACATTCATCTATTAGTGGTACAAGTACGAGAATCACTGCCCCAGTTCGAAGTATGCTTGATGTTAATACACCGTTGACAGTGTCACCTGCTATACGAAGCATGCTTGATGTTTCTTCTACTGCGCCCATAGCACCTAGTTCTAGAAGCGCGCAGAATTCCCCGACAACGATAAATCACAAGACGCATACCAAAAATGGTAGACAATCAAGGAGTTCGTCAGATGCAGCAGCAAAGTCTACCATCGAATTTGGACCTAGAGCAATCACCAGGGTCGACCCTAACGAATATCAATTCTCTGGCTATCTACCAAGTAACCCGGGTGGTCCTTCGGTTCCGAAACGCAATACACAAGCAGGAAAGAGGATTACGAATTCAATGGCAGAGGTGGTAAGATCAGGCGTAGATCTTAGCGGCTTTGGAGGTGGGCGAGATAGGAAAAGACACAATTCAACTGGAAGTGCTAGTGGCATTGCGGCGAAATCAAAGTCGCCTCACAATCGGTTTTCCCCACGTTCTAGTTCCCCAGTTCCCACAGATCCTTCAAAATATGCAGTTTTGGATAACGGGAAAGTTATAGATGTCAATAGTGCTTATCAACGATTGTCGGATGCCAATCTTGCGCGATCGAACGGAGAGTTATCCATGTTAAGTCAAAAGAGCAAGCAAAATCGTCCAGATAATGAATATTTTGATATTAACGGACCTCGATTGAAGAAAGACTATGTGCCAATGGAAGGCGAGGAAAACGTCGTTGATAGTACGGATGAATCGGACGATGAAGGTCCAAGAGGGCGCAGAAAGAAGGCGAGAAGTGTAGATGGAGATGATTCCGAGCGAGAAAACAAAACTTTCGGAATGGGGCAAGCAAAAGGTCCAAGAACACCTTTAAGTCAAATGGCTGCTGCCGAGGCAGAACGTACGTATATCTTACCCTCAACATAGTGTCAAATACTCACATTTTCCATAGGACAAGATGTCGTAGCCAAGGAAGCTTTGAATGAGAAGTACAAAGTCAAATCACTTCTTGACCCAGAAATTACCTTGACGGGACCTGGACCCAAACCAAATAAGCCTGTGGTACATCCGCATACGAGCTTCGATCCGGACGGCTCTGGTGAGCCTAGTCCACATGACTCAGACACCGAGGCAGATCGCGGCGACGTTAAAAAGGCTCAAAGTCTTTCACTGACCATGACTGCAATAAGATCTACGCCAACGACATCACGCTGCGTCCGTACAATACAGCGTGGAGATTTCAAGAAGGTTCAGCAAGAAGCCCGCGAGAATCAACGTCGTACCAGGAAGTATCTTGTCGCAACGGATCTCAGTGATGAGGCAGCACATGCTTTGGAGTGGACTATTGGGACAGTATTGAGGGACGGCGATACGATGCTTGCGATCTACTGTGTTGATGAAGAGCTTGGAATTATAACCCCTGATAACAGTGGTGATGATGCCCAGATCAAACAGCAAATATCTGCTATTGCTTCGGCTCAACGATCTGCTAGAGTATCTCGTACCAATACCCCCTTACTGACGCCTAGTTTAGGACCGGGTCAACTAAATCACAGCTTCAGATTAGATCCGGGCAGTAGAGCGGCGAGTCCAATGGGGAGAGACTCGAGAAGCAAAGCCGAACAGGATCGATTCCGAGCCGTAGAGGATATCACGGATAGAGTATCGGATCTTCTAAGAAAGACAAAGCTACAAGTACAAGTCAACATCGAAGTCCTTCATTGTAAAAATCCTAAGCATTTGATCACCGAAGTGATCGACTACGTCAACCCAACCCTAGTTATATTGGGGAGCCGTGGGAGAAGTGCTTTGAAGGGGTACGTTTCCAATTCTATCAACAATCTTCAAGAAAACCGAAAGCTAATGATGGGCAGTGTCATCTTGGGATCCTTCTCTAATTATCTGGTTACGAAATCATCAGTCCCCGTCATGGTTGCTCGAAAACGTTTACGAAAACATAACAAGCAGAAGCGTACTCCTAACATACGTCTCGCAAACAATCTTACCAACCCACTAGTCAAATCTTTGGCCAGTGCGAAGATTGACTGATCGAGCAGACGATGTGATTTATATTTGAGGCAGGTGGCGTTTGGCTGAGCTTGCTCTTTTTTTGCTTTTTCTCTGTTTTGATTGCTGGAGTGATGCGGTGCACACACATGCGCTTCTACTGTATCTGCCAATGTGGCATTAACTCTTGAAATTTTGTTAGGAGAGCTCGGCGTTTATGGAATCGGAATGGAATTGAAGATATGGGATATCGGGTGGCGATTGCAAATATGGCTTGGGAATCTGTGTCAAGGGAGTTGCGAAAGGATACTAAGTATTCAACACACCACTCTTTATCAAATTTTTCCTTCCTCGTGAATGAGGAATGCGGTACACGGAATGAAAATCGGAATGAGATAGTGAGTAGCTTAATAATTGACCCAATTAATTATACATACAAAAGATTGCTTTCACTATTTAGTTTGAAGAAGATGAATTAGCCCTTAATCATTGCGTCCATTCGAATTCAACAACACCTTCAAGGTGGGTAGGTAGTCGGCCCATGATTTTCTAGTAGAATCTGAACATTTAAGAGCGATAATATCTAGATATATGATTCCTATGAGGGGTTTCAATTCTTTCTCATAGATGCTAGCCAGCTACACACAAATTGCAACATTCAAAGCACATACAGTAGTACCTAGCCACACACAATCAACCGTCCATCTGTACAGCACGAAACCATCTAGCAACATGTACAAAACTATCTAGCACAATCATTGCATACCCGAAAGCATTCTCTGGAGCATACCCTCCAATCTTCCCGATGGATTTGTGTTACGTTCTGGCAAGCCACAGGATTTAGCCACAAATCCGTATTCGTGGTCATTCCTGCATATTTTCAATTGCTCAATTTCTTCCTCCATGCAGTTCATAAACTCGCCATCGCCAAAAATCTCATTTTGGTCGTGTGCACCTTCGAATACCTTCTCTAATACTGCTTCGATCTTGTTCTCAAGGGTACCGCCCCATTGAAGATAATTGCGCGTTACTGGTGGCCATTCGCTCGTGTCTTCCCATTCTTTCAGAACACTCTTTCTCGTTGGTGGCTTGTTAGCTTTCAAGCATATCGCAATGTAGTTGAACATATTAGCGAAACCTTGACGGAGTGATTTGTTTGTCTTGAAGTTTTGCTGGAGACCCGGATGAACGTGTTCGACGAGGTCTTCTTGCAACCATAACCAATCGACGCCGTCTTCTCCGAGACTCATGTGAATCGAATCATTCAGGCTGTCATGATATATTTCAGCTTGGAAAAGAAGTGCCAGCTTCATGCGCGGCGATAGAAAGCCTCCGATGCATTCCCCACAGGTGCATCCACATTTAAACTGTAGTAAGAGCTGAGTATCTGATAGCTTTGTAGGCATCGATCCGGTCATTAGTAAAAACTGGCAGCGGGTAGCGTCGGAAGTGAAGCCAGCAAAGTTATCTGCGATTACAATTGTCATCATTCCATGTTCGCGTCGTGTTCTGATGACGTCTAGTTTATACTGTAATGCTTCGAGAGGTGTATATCCGTCGATGTTACGAGCCGATGTCAAGGACTGCTTGTCGTTCACATTATCCATTAGCCACTGTACGCTTTGGGGTTTGAATTGGCATGCAGTGATATGAAGCAAAGTATTGTCGAGATGATCAACCTGCTTCCACTCCTTTTCATCTTCGACTTGGAATGCCTTGTAGAATTCTAAGAGTTCAACATCAGGAAGAGAAACAGCCGCGAAGTTCAAGGGTGTCGGTTTCTTTCTCAATTTCTCCAGTCTCTCTTTTTCCAGTTCTTTTCCGTAAGCAGATGTACGAAAACTTTCCTCTTCGCCAGGCATCGTGATTACTACCACGTCTGGCTCCTCTGCAGGTGTTGATGGTGGCTTTGGCGGATCGAAATCATCCTGGATTGAGAGTGAATGGGATTTATGATTAGGGTCGGGTGATAGACCATAATAGCTCGAAGCGCCAATTCTTCGAAAACCAAGGGAACGATGAAATGATATAGCAGAATCGATAGCTCGAGAGTTGATCTCACGCTGCTCGGGTTCAGATTTGCCCTCATATTGTCGTTCGACGTCATGGCGAAGACAACCTGGCATCAAAATTATGTGGATTTTCGCACGGCGCTCTCTTTCCTTGTTGCGTCCAAACCAGAACATTTCCTCGAACATGTTGTCTTCTGGAGTATTTAAAGGGGACGGTTTGTATAGTACTTCTACCTTCTTGACTAGGTCACCAACCATGGCTCGTCCTAACCCCCTCCGTCTCCATTCTCTTTCAGTCACCTCAACATGCTCCAGTATAAATAGTGAGCCAAAATCCAGCTCGTCTCCCCATACACCTGTACCCTTTTGCACGCAATGATTTTTAAGGTGAAAATTGAGGTATCCATAACGGTCGAAGAGCTTGAATGCAACTAGAGACAACTCTCTGCTTGGGGCTTCCATTTCGCTCCAGAAATCTTCTCTAATTTCTTCCCGGCAGATGTATTGACCGAAGGCATGGCCAATTCGCTTGCCATCGACGGTGCAGTGGACATGAATCATGTGAAGCCAATCTGCAAACTCATCATCCTTCGTCAAAAAGAGTCTCAGCTTGACTACTTTATCCGTACCGTCCTGCTGGATAGTAATTTCGCGCTCCTCAACTCCATACTCACGACTCCCGGAATCGTCATCTCCATGAACATCTTCATCTTCGTACGAGTATCCATCTCCGAGTTCATCATCAAACTCATCCTCCGAAAGTTCTTCGGACGCTCCAACATTTGATTCTTCAGCGTCAGAAACAGTAGGCTGGTGATAACGGTGATCGACATCGACATCGACTCCATTTGTAGAAACTGCAGGAAAGTTAGTACTTAAGAACTGGACGAATCCTCATGATTTAACTTACTCAACTCATCAGATATCAAATTATTTACATCTTCGATTGTCTTAGATCTCTTTGCCACTGTGGTTGTGACTGCAAGACCAGTAACAGTAGCCGATAAGTCTGTAGGAGGATCGACTCCAGAATCAGACTTGCGTTTTCGAGGAACTTCAATCGATGAGTCCGCCATGATGGGTATGGATCTGTATTTTCGCTTCTCTCTCAGACCATGGATTTACAAGACTACACCATTTGAGATGAAGCGACGATCCTTTGTTGTGGATGAAAAAGAAAGTTAAGAATTTGGAAGTTCAAAGTTGAAGGTGAGGTATTTTTGCCTCAAGCTTCACTGCCAGTATCCATAGTAGGCGGAACCATACTAAGCACGTGCAAGCAACGACAAGCCATGCGGATCGATTCTTAGCACTAACTAGTCGGTAACCTTCAAACACATTCATATTCACGTGCATCTATCCAATCTAACTTACTATAAAGCATTTTCTAAATTCGATTGAGAACAGTCAAGCCCCGCGTTTATCATCCCTTTCGAAGCAGAGCATTGGGGTTAATCGCTCTGACGAAGAACCATTTGATGGAATCACACATGTTCAAACCTCGTGGGTAATGTGGGTATGTTACACTTACTATTCCCCTATAATTCTTCTTCTTTGAAGTTCTTTCGATGATACATTTCGCACCCCGTGTATTGGCAAACATCTGCGGTGGAAGTTTGCTACAAACGCACACGGGACTTGGCGTTGAATCTCTATTACATATCTACTCAACACAGTAAATTTTATACATGTGCCGTCAGATACTCACTCATTTTAGTAGCGTTCTTTAATCTCTTTCCGTCGTGCTGGGCAAACTAGCAGCTCACGTACAAGGTATAGTTTTCTGCGACTTTAAACCCCCGAACAGGGCTCTTGCAGACTTCTCGCATTAAAATTCCAAAAAAGTACAACACATCTCCCATAACCATCAGTTATGTCGGGTTTCCGACGGAAGCTCACGGAAAGCGGAAGGCTGACAGTGAAAGCCCCGATCCGCATTTGAAGCCATCGACCACATTCAAGAAAACAAAGATCGAGAGTTCAGAGAAGATTTGTAGGTTGCAATTCAGTCATCGTTGTGTTTTGTTTGGGCGTTCTACCTGGCTTGCGTGCCTTCTAGTTTCCACCGAAGAAGGTGCATCGTCTATGAACAGTGAGAAAACACCAAACAGGATGTGCACTCAAAGTTTACGCTACAAAATGGTTGACAAAAAATATTGATCCGGAGCATGAATTAGCACTGGCTCGAAACATTGAGGGGCTGACTCCGCTGGAGGCCCTGCAGGATCAACTCGATGTTTCTGGCGAGTACTTTGGTTTTCCATTCCAAGCTATCGCCTGTATGTCTTTATTGAAATACAAATATCTGCACAGCTCTCCCCTTAGCACCCAATCTCTTAGGCTAAAGTATAGGTGTCCTTGTGAGGAATGTATTGAAGGTTGCATGTCACCCCGCATGAAGATAACACTTCTTCGTTCCACCGGGACAATTACAGAGTGCATCAAGAATGATCCGTCCTTTTTCGGTAAATTTATGTATAATCCTAGTTTCTCAACCAATATTCCCAAGGATCTGATGAAAAACTTTCGACGAAGAAACTACCAGCCAAGGATCCACAAATTGTTTGACCCCATCATTGAGATGCTGAGCTCTAATTGCATGCCTAGAGTACACAACCTGAAGACTCTTTCTGCAACACATGATGATGTCGATGAAGACGACCTTAAAGCTGCATTGGCAATGACAATTGCATACGCTAAAGAGAACTTTGCAGAAAATTGTGGTCATTTATTCTTAGACGATTTCGCTGATGAAATAGGGGAAGCGAAGGAATGCGCAAATGATTACGAGTTTGGAATAGTCCATCGGCAATGCTGTTAGGACTTGTCGGAGACAGACTAGTAGCAGAGGATGTACGTGCTGAACAGATTCTCAGTGCAGAATTGCGAGCATGTTATGGATATATAGCTTCTATGAGCATATTTGCCATTCTCAAGGTGTTCCTTCTTGTACATGACATGGGAAATGACGGAGAGTTGTTCCCAGGTGTAGATAGCAAGACTAGAATGGCACTAGTCAGTTTCCTAAGCTGTTTAGCATAGCTACCTCGTAACCTTCTCATCGGTTTCGAGATAAATGAACATCCATCACTCTTCTTACAATAACAAAATGATTCTCAAAAACTCATTCCACACAACTTGCTTTGCACCCTCCCAGCCGCTCTCACATCAACACACAACTACCCCACATCACTACCCTAACCCTCCCTATAGCTACCCCTTCCCCGCTCTCATCTATACCACTCCCCACTTAGGTAGGAAAACTCCTCGATTTCAGAGATCATCCATTCAATTCATGGTACTATAATCGCTGATATTCATTCATTTAGTCATATACATACATACACGCTAGCTACTATGTGGTACCATACTATCATGCTACTATACTAATAACATTCTATTATGCTACCATGCCACCATCCTAGAAACCACAGAGCACACAAAAAGAAAATAAATAACGTCATCCATCGACTTAAAAAACGCCCCTTTCCAATTATAAACCTATTTCTATCACATTCTTTAAATCATCCAGTAAATCATCCCGCTACTCAGCAATTGTATACATCTACCTAATCTAGTATATTATTTTCATACCATTCATTCATTGTTAACTTTTCTTTGGGAATCCCGCTGCCAAATCGTACATTATTTCCGAACATTCAAGAATCTCACTCGAAGTCGGATATCCAATGCTTGTATCTCCTATCATTCAGCCGATAGTGATTCATTTTTGGCCAGTAGTCTAATAATCGAGCCCCCATTGTCCAAATCAAGCTTGAATATCACGCTGTATAAGTCATTTGAATCACAATTGAAATATAACAGCATCGCACAGCACGCTCACAATCCTCACAACATCCACATAGCTCAAAGACTCGTGATTGATTTGCAATGTTTTTTTGGTTTCTTATTTACTCCCCCACCACTTATCTTATCTATGATAGAACCCTAATCTAATTCTGTTCACGCTGTCACATTCCCAATCCATGCCCACCCAGAAAACTGATTTGCCATGCCAATGCCCCTCATTTCATATTCGTTATCCATTCATGATTAAAGCAAAAGGTGAAGAACCCCATGAAGGTTGTCGCCATCAGTTCAAATCGAGCGGATGGACCGAAGATAGTCATAAAAAAGCAGAAAGAAATTAAGGTTTTGATGTTCGTTCCCTCCGTTGCCAACTAGCCACACCTTGCAAGAATATTGTAATCGTTAGAAGCGTAGGTAATTTTCAATGAGAAATAGAAAATTGTACCTCCATCGAGAAGTGCAAGAGTCGTTGAGCACAAGAGTAATCTATGAGTACATGTAATTGGTTGAAATATTTGCCCTTCCATAAGACGAAGAATAGAAGATAAATATTCATTGACCATAAGAAAAATATCGTTCCGTGCGTGAAGAATGCGATAAAAAGTAGGACCGAAATGTTGCCACCGAAGCATAAATAACTTTTCCGGAACCGTACCGTAGCAGAAAGTTGGACAAGACGCCAAAGTAAAGTGTAGAAAAAGAGTCATTAATGGCAGAAGAGAGTGGGCAATTAAGCCTTCTCTTCAGCCTTCTCGTCACCCTCCTTGGTCTCACCAGCCTCACCTTCACCTTCACCTCTGTTCTTGACATACTCATCGTAGACGGTGAGTGCCTCGTCAACCTTGGCGCGGAGAGAAGCATCATCTTCGATACTATAAAATTGTTAGTACGTCGATGCCCACAGGGCGGAAAGTTCTCTAGTTATTACTTACAGATTGATCAACTCCTGGTTCTCCATCTCCAACAACATTCCGGTAATCTTGCCAGCCAATTCAGGTTGCAAAACTTGAATCTTAGGGAACAAAGCCTCTCCAAGAATTTGCTTCTGTTGCTGAGGAGCAACGGCTTGAACTTGGGCTTGCAACATAGTAGCTGGAACGCCACCCTCTTGGGCCATTTGAGGAATTTGTTGCATACCTGGGATCTGTTGTGGCATACCACGACCTGCTTGTGGAGGGAATCCACCAGCGAATTGTCCGGGACGTCCAGCTTGAGCACCACGGCCAGGCATACCACCTTGTCTAGCGCCTTTTTGGAATTGTGGCATTCCTTGTTGACCCATAGGCATAGCCATGTTTGGTGGCATACCTTGCATTGGTCCACGTGCATTTGGTCCACCACGGCCGGCAGTGAGTTGTGCAGTTTGCATGGCAGCTAAGAATTGTGGGTTGTTTTGTTGAGGATATTGGCCGCCAGCGGGGAATTGGCCTGGGCCCATACCTTACATGTTAGGTGGCATTTGTTGGCCAGCTGGTGCACCACGACCAGCTTGTTGGGGAGGGAAACCAGCTTGGAATTGACCAGGTCGGCCTCCTTGGGCACCTGGGATTGGCATGCCAGCTTGGGGTGGGAACTGCATACCACGTCCACCTTGGGGAAGGAAACCTGGTTGTTGAGCCCCTGGAGGGAAGAACATTGGAGCTTGCATGTATTGTTGTGGCATACCAGCTTGAGCAGCGGCTTGCTGCATACGGATTTGGTTACGAGCTTGAATGCTAGCTTCCAATTGACTCTTACGGACATCCTTGCGCTGAGCAAGAGCAACGTAAAGTGGCTTATTGTTGACCATGCGCTGGTTCATGTCAGAGACAGCCTTGGTAGCCTCATCTGGGTTGTTGAAGCAAACGAAACCAAATCCCTTGCTCTTACCCAAAGAGCGCTTTGCCTTTGGTGCAGAGGCCTCTTCGGTTTCAGCCTCGCCCTCCTTCTTGGTCTCCTTGGTCTCCTTGGTATCCTTGTTCTCCTTGTTCTTCTCATCGTCCTTCTCCTTCTTCTCCTCGGCTTCAGCGGTCTCGGCAGGGGTATCACGCATAACCTTGGCGGAGGTAATGGAACCGAATGATTGGAACAACTCTCGGAGCTTCTCATCATCAATGTCATCATCTAAGTTCTTGACGTAGAGGTTGACACCTTGATATTTCGAAGCCTTTTCGATACGAGCAGCTTCGTATGAACGGCGGAGCTCTTCCTCACGTTCATGCTTCTTCTGTGCACGGCCGACGTAGAGATCTTGACCCTTGAAGTCTTTGCCGTTAAGCTCATCAACAGCAGTAGCAGCATGTTCATGGTTGATGAAGTTGACGAAACCAAAACCACGGCTCTTGCCGGTTTCAGCATCGCGGGCAAGGGAAGCCGAGGTGACATCACCGAACTTCTCGAACAATTCACGGAACTCCTCCTCGGTGGCTTCAACTGGGATGTTCTTCACGTAGATGTTGGTGAAGTTTGCCTTCATCTCCTCGAACTTGCTTTGACGGTCCTTCTTAGGGATGTGATGTCCAACGAAGACCTTCTTCTCGTTCAAAAGCATACCATTGACGTGCTTGATAGCTTGAGCGGCTGCCTCATCAGTCTCGTAGTGAACGAAACCATAACCCTTGGAAGCTCCAGACTCGTCTTGGGCAACCTTGCAACTCAAAATGTTTCCGAAAGCAGCAAATGTGTCGTGGAGAGCCTTGTTGTCAATGGCAACATCCAAGTTCTTGATGAAAACGTTTCCTTGACCGTTCTTTCGGAGAGCTGGATCACGTTGGGACCACATGATTCTGCATGGGCGGCCCTTGATCAAAGTGTAGTTGAGCTCTTCCAGAGCCTTCTCACCATCGGCAGTGGTATTGTAGTTGACGTAGGCATATCCGAGGGATCGGCGGGAGATAGCATCACGGCAAACACGAATGGAAGCAACAGAGCCAATTTGGGAGAAGAGTTCGAAAAGCATAGCTTCGGTGACGGATGTGTCAAGTTCACCGACGTAGAGGGAAGCCGAAGCTTGTGGGTGAGGGGCATTGGTGGGGGTAGGGCCTGCGGCATCTTGGTCTTCGGAGTTGACGTTGGAAACATCGGTGTTGAGGGTAGCGGCGCCGTTTGCATCTCCATTTAAGGAAGCATTGTTAAGGTCAGAGGCGAGCTGGTCGACAGTAGTGTTTTGAGTTGCGGCAGACATATTGACTAAATTTTACTGAAAAGTCGAAAAATTAGCAGATGAACAAAAATAAAATCAATTTTTTTCAAATTGAATTGTGTACGAATAAGCTGACAAAGGGAGGGTATAAAGGATAGAAGAATAGGTATCAAAGTGGCATGGTTACCTTTATGTCGAGATGTGTTGTTTGGAGGTTTAAGATGAGGGGTAGAAATTCGTGAAAATAATTCTGTACAGAACCAAGTATTAGATCGAAATACCGATGTCACACTGCCGTAAGACAAATGCACAATATGACTGACTCTTTGAGGTTGGAGATTTTGATTTTCGAAGGAAGGTGAAGTTATTTCGAAAATTGGTCGATAGAAGAAGTATCGATCGCAATTCTGAGGTTTTCTGTGGGTTGATTTTCAAATTTTTTTGTATCTCTAAAAGAAGAGGGATTTTCTAATTTGAAAAGGGCGAAGAAGAACGAAAAAAGCACGAAGTATTCGTACTTAAACCGCTATTGTAAGATCTTTTCGGTGGGTTGTATTTTTTTTGGGTGGTTGTAGAAGGAAGGGGAGGAGATTTCTTGAGATCACCATCGCGACAGATAAAACTCAATCTTTTTTCGAAATTTCTGTGCGTAGACTAGCTAATCTTTATTTGGATTAGCGGGGGAATCTGCTGATGGGTAAGTGAAAGAAACCCTCATGTGATTCGCTACACCGGACCAAGTGAGCTGAGAGATCAAGCTGATTATGTAATCCGTGGATAGATACTCACTCAAGTTATGTGGCACGTGTGTAGGTGTAGGTGTGTTTATCTAATCTGCAGAAAAAGAAGAAAGCCATGCCATTCACCGATATACCCACGGAGTAGGTGGTCAATAGTGGTGATTAATCTTGTGTTCCAAGTGGTTAGGGGATAAGACAAATGTATCATTTGACGCTCCCCTTGGCCACTGCCGTGGTGGCTTTTTCGCTTCGCTCTAGTATGAAGAAAGAGTAAGAGCAAGAGTAAGAGCAAGAGCAAGAGCAAGAGCATGACAAGAGCAAGACAAGAGCAAGAGCACCGGAGTAAGAAAATTGATAGACTCGAATGCACAGAGGACGGGCTTTCAAGGGCTTGCTCTCATACGGAGAACATAATCCCTACATACAAGTACAAGTATACGAGTAAAACTACAATCATTATAGTATCCCATCCATTTCGTACTTCTCTGAACCTCCTCTCCCTCTCTCTCATGTACATACATAATGACCGAGGGGAACAACCTTGGGTTGCTTAAGTAATCACAATCAGAAACCGATAAGAAAGACAATCAGAAACCCGTGCATGCTTTTGATTTATAAGGTTACAAGGCCGCTGGAGGTATCGGCATCGGCAGTCGGGTCATCAAAAGCGGCGTCATATAATGAGGCTGCTGCCAAACGTAATCCGAGGAACATATGAGGAAGAGGCTGTACAGTACAGGATATTACTTTGTTACCATTGCCTTCAGATACTACAATTAAAGGGAAAGAGAATTTCATAAGCCACTGGTCCATAGAACTATCTCAACTGTTCTACTCGCACTATATCCGTGATTCTCTCATTCTATCATTTTCTACTCTACCTACCCTTTGATAGTAGTTATACTGCCATCATCACAACCATTATTCTCCCGTCTTCGATCGGTCTCTGTTTGGATCGCCCATAGAAATTCGGTATGCGGTTTTGTTCATGATACAATCATCTGCAATCTATAACAAAGGGACGAGCTTCTGAAAAACGATACTCTTTCCATTCATTTCACCGCCGAAGAAATGTTTCAAACATTTAGTGGCAGTTCTCGCAGACCTAGACAAGTCAACCTTTCCGGTCAAAATCCAAATCCATTCGCTGCCGGTACCTGGAATTCCTCAGCTTCAGCTTCTGGTGCTCAAAAGACAGTGGCACATGCGCAACAAGAGAGGGAGCAACGTCAGAGGGAAAGAGAAAGACTCAACGCCTCAAAGAAAATCCAGAGAGTATGGAGGGGTCATAGAAGTAGAGCAGAGCTTGCGGATGCAAGACGACAACAATATAAGGTGGCCTATAGTTCTTGTGATGGAGAGAACGATGCCCTCGTTCCTCTTGAGCAATTAAAGTTGTTGATGGCGTTTTGCAACCCCGAGCGGGACGATGATGTAACCCAATTGACGGAACTCGGCAGGAAGTTCGTTCACAACGAGAATACTAGACTCATGTCCCAAGCAGAGTACGAACCTTATCTCCTCAAATTGGCAAAACTCACGCTCAGTGCTCTCATACAGTATGTATACCCCCACACGTTTGTTAACGATGGAATTTTGACACATCCAACAGTACCTTGCCCATCTACAACAGAGTTCTTTTCAGGCTTCTGTCGAACATATTAGTGGAAAATGGCAACATACTATCACATATTGCAATCTCCTACTATGACTTTCTTTCGGCAGCCATAGTTGGGGGGAGTATTTCCGATGAATGGCGTGCGGAGCTTGTCTCAGCAGTATTCTTTCCTCTCAAAGTATCTTCGTCAGCGCCGGGGCAATCATCTAGTAAGTTTCCCCTTGCACCTCCTTTACATGTATACTAATCAGTATAGGTACAGTGTCATTGGATGTTTATTCAGCAATGGCATCTCGATTCCTGACCATTCCAGATCTAGAATCTAGGCTTGGGGGTCTACAGGTACTCGCATCTAAACTGAGTGGCAATAATCTAGCTGCCGCTATAGTTCGTGACTACTCAAGCATTTCATCTTCGCAGTCAAACCCGGAGGCAAAGCTATGGCTGCTTGCCCATTTTATTGCAATATATCGTATGCGGGAGCATCGTGAACAGGAATCCGAGCTACTGAGAGCCTTGTCCCTTCAATTATCGGCGTGCTCAGTCGATCTTATTGGCAGAATTGATAGTCGCAAACCAGCATCCAATAATTTCCAAAGAGGAGAAAGTGAAGAAGATGGAGTTCAGCCTGTAAAAAACTTGCCTACATTCGTAAGCAATCAGTTGTTGTCTTTGTTAGACAAAGAGTCAATAACTGGGCTACTCAAAAGATTCAACATGTAAGTCAGCTGTGTTTCTCTCTTGGCCATCGCTAATTCGGTTTTAGAGATTATGCCAAAGGGTCGACGGCAGGGCAGGAAGATGCAAGCTTTCTGGCAAGTTACGCTCTTACCCTTCTCAGAATTTTTCCAGATCGTGCCGATGAAATTCGAATGTGGCTTTGTTCTAGCTCAATCACGACTTCAAATGGAAATGAGGTATTGGCTCTCAAATTTCTTTGGCAGGCAACGAGTTCAACAAACACCTTCAAAGCTATCATGGCTGATTCGAGAGCTGCATTGGAGATCCTTCGATATCAAAAACCTCGCAGCAATGAGCCATCTCAAGAAGTTATATCAAGAAATCGAGAGTGGAGAACCATTCTTCTTTTCTTAGAACTTTATACATTTGTTTTGAAGTTCATAGATGACGAGGATTTCCTTGGGGGTAGTACAAATTCGAATCAAGCGAGTGGGACTGCCTCAAAGATCCGGGGCAGTGCACTCTCATTGGAAGCTGTCGAGCAACTCACCCTATTTTTGAAGAACATCTCGTTCACCACTTACTACAATGCTGCTGAACTTTCTGGTGACGATAATTCTGTTATCGAGGGTGGCTTAGGCACCTACTTCGGTAACAAGAGCGAATCCACAAAAGATGAGAAAGACGCTTTTGATGAGGGCCGAACAATAAGCAACTCGCGTTGGCCATTCGCAGGTATTTCGGGCATGACGTTTTACTATTTGCGAACCATTGTAATTGGGGTTATGCGTATGATTTATGAGCGAGACTCAAGAAGACGATTTTTGCCTAAAGATCATTGGCTTATGACGGCACGTTTTGACATGAAAGGCTTTATTGTTGATGTTATCAAGGAGCACGAAAGGCGACAAGAGGTTGGCGACAGCGAAGGAGCTGAAGCAGAGTTTGAAGAAGATGCAGAAGAGTATGAGCCCGTTCAAAGTCTTATGCTGGGTCGTACAACCCGGGCAAGCCACTTGCTGTCTCAGGTGAGACAGCAGGATCTGTTAAGAAAGCATCAGCAAAAATTGAACAAGAGGAAAATCATGGCTGCTGTTGGGCCCAGGATTGAGGTGTTACAAAATATGCCATTTGTCATACCCTTCGAAACTCGCGTTGAGATATTTCGCCAGTTCGTCATGATGGATCAGCTCAGGAGGCGGTCAGGAGTTATCGATCCGGATTCATGGCGTATGCGAATGGCAAACATGGCACAAAATCGACATGCCGCACGAGAAACTCTTGGCAGACATCACGCATCGATCCGTCGAGAGTCTGTATTTGAAGATGCATTTGAGGCATTCTTTCCACTTTCAGAAGGCCTGAAGGAGCCCATTCAGATCACCTTTGTTGACAGCTTTGGTGCTATTGAGGCTGGTATCGATGGCGGCGGAGTGACGAAAGAATTTCTTACCAGTGTTACCAATGAAGCATTTCGCGGTCCTCTAGATTACGGTAACAATCCATCACTGTTTGTCACGAATGACCAAAACCTACTGTACCCGAATCCAACAGCCATGGAGCAAGACTATGCATTTTTAAGATCAGTTGGGATAAATGAAACTAGTCCTGGTTGGAAGACGCATAGTGTACAGTTGCGTAATCGCATGCACTTCTTGGGCCGCATTGTAGGAAAGTGTTTGTACGAAGGTATTCTCATTGACATCAATTTTGCTGGATTTTTTCTCCTTAAATGGTCCGCTGCAAATTCTGGTTCAGAAGCAGCAAGTCGTACTAATTTGAACGATCTACGTGATCTTGATGAAGGATTGTATCAAGGGCTGCTAAAACTCAAAAACTATCCTGGCAATGTCGAAGATTTCTCTCTCGACTTTACCATAACCGACCAAATTCCCAACGGCATGCCTGATGGCCGCGCCAAAGTTATCACCCGAGATCTTATGCCTAATGGCTCTAATATTCCCGTGACAAACGAGAATCGTCTCCTCTACATTGCATACGTCGTTCGCCACCGTCTCCACATTCAGCCCTATGAACTCACGCAGGCTTTCCTTCGCTGTCTCGGCCAAATCATAAATCCCTCCTGGTTGAGCATGTTTAACCAAGTCTAACTTCAAACCCTAATTTCCGGTGAGACATCCGATATCAACATTAACGATCTACGCAAGAACACACAATACGGCGGTTTGTATCAGATAGGTTACGATGGACGCGAGCACCCAACGATCCGCATGTTCTGGCAGGTCATGGAAGAGTTCAAAGATGAGGATAGGAGAAAGGTGCTCAAATATGTTACCAGTACGCCGAGAGCACCGCTATTAGGATTTGCATCATTGAATCCGCAGTTCAGTATTAGGGATAGTAGCTCAGATGAGGATAGACTACCCAGTGCAAGTACGTGTGTCAATTTGTTGAAGCTACCAAGGTATCAAAGCAAAGAGAAATTGAGGGAGAAATTGTTGTATGCGGTCAATGCGGGGGCTGGATTTGATCTTTCGTGATCTGTAAATCTGGAGAGGTTGTGGAAGGGGATAAGAAGAGCTCGGAAGTTGGAAATGAGAGAAGTGAAGTGTAGAGAAAAATACTAATGACGCAAATGATGAAAGCGAAGCTATGATTGATGATCAAAGAATATACTTACAACATGCATGGCGCAGGCGTTTTTTTATTTTTCGTTTTAGTACAGAGTTATTTAATGGTTGAATGGATGGGCTGGGATCGAATGGCAATGTATGATTACATGAGGTTGAATGGAGAAACTTCCCAAAACACAAACGCTTGCATGTGGTGAATCGAATTGATAGGAAGTGTATTGAGAAAGCGGAGAAGGATGGTGGTCTATCTATCTGTTGGGATTGGAGGATACAAGCGTGTATAGATATGAAACAAGCGTCAATACGTTTGTTTCTTACACATTTGGCATTGGACTATTGATGTTTGAAGAGGTATGAGGTTTCCGGTTCATTTCTAGGAAACAAATTCCATTTCAAAGATTCCACGATCATATTTCACGCCGTGGTGCTTGTCTCTTCTGGTATATCTATTGGCAACCTGCGTGTGTGGGCTCACTAATTTGTTTTATTTCCCTCAAGTTTTCGTCTTGATTCATCAAAAAGTTCTCACTTATGTCTTTTGTATTCATCAGTTTCTTACCACACCTCGAGCAGTGTCTATAGAGTAACAAAGTGAGCATGCTGACGAAGCCAACCTCAGACTTGACAATGTATATACACATACACTTCATCAGATTAGCCGAACTGTGCATTCGTATGGTCTGATATGAAGTTGAGATAATGAAGTACAGGAAATTGCCAGGAATGTGAAACAGAGATGAGGAACAGCATGTACGATAGGATCTCCTTGAATCCGAGAGGTTTACTCAATTCACAAAATCAAAATGTTGGAACAGTTGTGCACGTGATGAATGGATGTGACAGGCGCTATCATCATCCATGCCGTCTTCTGGAATTCTTCTAGCTCGTTTCATTTCTCAAAATAGGAGAGTAGATGCATATTCATCGTTTCATCTTCGCCATCTTGAGCCCTCGGCCCCTAGTCCTTCAAGTCTGTTTTGTCTTCCTCTAGCTTGAAATTTGCTTCAGATATCAGCATTATCCTAGCTTACTACACAATTTACCTCCGAGACTTCAACTTGAATCTGAGAAGTAGACTTCAGGGTAGTAAAAGAATGGTCGTGTTGGAAATGTCCAGCCTCGTGAATGCTATCTGTTCACTTGATAATCCGCTATTATACAGGCAGTGTAGCTCGAGACTATCTGGCCAACGAACGGACCCGCACTGGCTTGGGTTTTACAACTTTACAAAGCATGATACTTTGGGGGCGTTATCACGCGTTCAGATTAGGAATCATGGATCAGAATTAGGTGAAAAAAGCCGTTAGGTTTGAAGATTGTGGCATTTGCACATACGGAATCGCAAGATAATTTGCGGGTTTTCGGGGTCCAAAGAAACGTGTTTTCTGACCTAACATGGCTGGTATGATGTTGGTGACGTTGACGTTGACGAGTGGGCTAGTCTCTGTTGGCCGTGCGCTTGTTGTTAGGAAGGAAGAGAAGGAGCTAAGGTGACATGTGCACTAAAGGCGACAGGAGAGATTGTGACTTACCTGTGTCAATACATAAGACTAACGATGCGGTTGGCATTCAGAGAGCTAGTGCATGACCTCCTTGAGGCACTAACTTTGTAATGTAGCTGCAGAGACTGCTCGACATCATACTGCACAAGCTTGCTTTGCTGTCCGACTTCGAATCATACAATCAACACACGCTGGCTTGCCTCGCATGCAAACCATAAACTCTTATTTTTGAACGGCAAAAGTTCGGATTCGACAATGTCTACTAGCACCATAGAGGAAAGAGGCGACAATTGACGAGCTCCATGTAGGGGGCTGCATTTCTCTCTACCACAAGGTGGAACTAAGCCAACTAGATCCATGAATTTGCCAAATCTTTCAAATGGTCTCTCTAGTCTTCGTCGACGGATTAGTAGATTTGCAACCTGTATCAAAAAGCACAATTTCTAATCCCCCCTCCACTTCTGCCCATCTACCGCGGCTCGGGCCGCAAGGTGATTGAAGCGGGGTCGCTCTGAGCAGGCATTTACATCGACGATGATTCTTGATACTATTACGAGATTATGACCAATCGGTTCGACTGTCAACAATTTCTCTACTTGGGTCTTTCAAACGTTTTTGTCCCTCTTTGATATTGGGCACGAATTCAGTGCTTTAAGCTTTCCTTGACCTTCTCCAGCAAGCTAATAAGCGTACATTAGAGTTCAAGTCAGGTCAAACATCAAAATGTCTAATGGAGTTTTAACCTTATCGAGGGAAGGGTCGTTTCTTCTTAGACAATCCACCCCACGAGAATCCTTGTATGGATGCAGATAGATAATGAAAAAAAAAAGTAATTTTCTGCCATTTCATAACCATCGAGGGTTACAAGGATGACCCACCATCCTCCGAAATTCGGTTCGTCTCCATGCATCCTGCACTACGTTTCACACAGCAGAATGACCAAAATGGTAGATATGCATCATGTAGCAGGTTGCTTTCTCATGCAGAGTAGATTATCGATAGCACCACAATTATGTTTAACCCATCCACTGTTTCAATGTAGCCACGTTCTGTTCAATCTATTTGTGACTTCAAACATTTTGTGTTGAAGATTTCATTCCATACTGTATCTGTACCTGTACGTGGCCACAATCCAACACAAAGGATTTCTCTGTGCATTTTTCACGACCCACGAAATACCACGGTTAGTCCTTAGACTAACATTTTCCTCTACTTACTAGCTCTATAGGGAAATTTATTCCTGGATTCAAGACATCGGCAGAAAAGTATCGTCATGACTATCCCTACTTTGAAATTGAATACCGGAGCCCCAATACCGGCCCTAGGATTTGGTACTTTTCAGAATGAAGGATCCCCAGGGAAGTGCCACGATGCTGTACTTTGGGCTTTACAATCAGGTTATCGCCATCTAGACTGCGCTTGGTAGTAAGTTCAACCCCTATGTCTCATGTTTATCCGTTCATCCCAACTGTATACTCGGTATTTCCTGGGCTTATCCCTTCTCTCTTCTCACTAATTCCAACCCCTATTCCTTGGTGAAGGGGTGCCGAAGTATCGGAAATATAGTCTTCGTATTGCAATTCGCAAACCTGAAACTAACACACCACAGTTACAAAAATGAAGAAGAGGTTGGGTCTGGCTTGCGGGAATTCTTGTCCAGCAACCCAAGTGTCAAGTGTTCCGATATCTTCATCACCACGAAAGTGTGGCCTCATCTATGCGGTTCTCCTGAAGATGTCGAGTGGAGTCTGAATTACAGTTTAGAGAAACTAGGTGTCGATTATGTGGATTCTTTCTTGATGCATTGGCCATTCGCCGCGGAGAGAACCGACGACTATGAAGTCAAGATCGGAGATGATGGAAAGGTATAATCCACCAATCGATGATAGAATCTATTGTTCCCAAGTCTAATAACCCTGAGCAGTACATCATCAACAAAGAAGTCACGGCCAACTTGGAACCTATTTGGCGTAGATTCGAGGCTCTTAACAAAGCTGGCAAGGCAAAAGCCATCGGAGTATCCAATTTTACCATCTCAAACCTGGAAGCTCTTCTCAAGTACGCAGATGTTCCTCCCGCCATCAACCAAGTCGAGATTCATCCCGTCTGGCCTAACACCAAGTTGATCAACTACTGCTTTTCAAAGAACATCCTTCCCGTGGCATATTCGCCACTGGGATCCCAGAGCCAAGTGCCCACTACAGGCAAAACCGTGATCCAGAACTCTGAACTCATCTCAATCGCCGAAAAGAAGGGTGTTAGCATAGGTCAGATATTGATTGCTTGGGGTATCAAACGAGGATACGCAGTCCTTCCCATGAGTTCGAATGAGGGGAGAATCAAGACCAATGGAATACTAGTCGATTTGACTGAAGAGGAGTTCGAAAGAATGAACAAAGTTTCCGAGGGCAACGAAACAAGGTTCGTGGATCTGAAAAACACTTTCGGCTGGGAAGTATTCGGGGATGAGTAAGGAGATAGGTAGCCAAGCAGACAATGGGCCGTGTCGTGCTGACTACTCGTCTCGTTCGATTCCACGTAACGCAAGATATCACTATCATATAGATTCCAACTATGATGCATGTTTTCATATACGTGAAGCAAGCACTGCAAAATAAGCTGATCTGACCTCTTGTGATGCTCATAACTGCACATGCTATTGGTATGTCTATTGACTCCGCATTGTTAGTTGTCATTAGCATTCTACGACACAGTCACTACTGGTGTATATATCATATTATGTTCATCATATCACACTATCTCTCCCAAAGTTAAACTTTTTTTTGTCTCATATCCTAATCTTATCTCATCTTGCCGAGTTTTCAGCACCAAAATTTGCACGTACTGGCTCTGCCGACCTCTTGCCTGCATCCCATGAACCACTCTCCTGGAACCAAAAGTCGGTGAAGATCGAACCCTGCGAGAAATCCTTACGACAATCTAAAACATTCAAGACTGATATGTTTTAGATTTTAGATTTTCGCAGCGCGCGCTGTACTATGACGAATGGGTACGCCGAATGAACGGCAGAATATGACATCGTTCGCCTTACCCGTGTTTGTTTGCATCAGGGCATTGTGTAATACCAATATCGTTGTAACAATTATTGAGGTGTGTGTTTATTGGCGATTGAGTCTGGCGCATGGCGATTGCTGTAATTTTCGCTAAAATCACACCAAGAATCATATAGCATCACACCTACGACTAAGTGTCAAATTTCCGAGTCAGCGGTACATATCAAGGTCGACAATATTAACCAAGATGATGATAATGAAAATGTCAATGAAACCCCTGGGACTCGGAGTAAGACTCCGCCCGCTCGTCCTTTTTTAAATTGCAATGTTCATGCCGCTAGAAATCTGGGTACAATCGCCGACAGTCATTTGAGAGACTCATCATCTACGGCATGAGAATCTTTAAGCGAGCACCGAAGAATGATGAGGAGAGTATATGCATAGTCAAATAGTCTGAATGGCTGGTAATACGGTGACTCAATGACCCGACCGATCTCATTTTTATCTCACTGTTGGCTTGCATCACATGTAGATATACATATGCATGCATTTACGAGTATGTATATCCGTCCGCACGGTGTCGTAGAAGGCGTGGTGCATTATCTCAAAAGACCAGAAACGCCGTACCGCGCCAAGAGAAATGCATTTGAACCGGACTCCGCCTCACATGGAATGCACAAAGCAACATCGGTGCATAATCTGGAAGCCTGCTCTGCTGAACAAACGGATGATAATCCATGACTGCAGATATACATGCATGTGATCGAACCTTCTAAAGTCGATATTGAGTGGTACGAGGCATCTAGTTGGGAGTCGTAGTAAGGCTATCATATTCATTATCAATCACATCGCTGGCCCATCTTACTCTAACGCCAATATGCAATGCTGAGCCGAATGATAAACCGGTTTCCTGTCGATCGGTCGTAATCCTGTCACTGAGTTGGGTGCGCTAGATCGGGAGCTTCTTGCGAATGCTGGAACGTTGATCACCCTTCTTCATTATCAATATGATTAGTGATGGAGCAGCAGATAGTAACAGATACTAGATTGTAGTCCTACCTCTGAACTTCCCCTCTTCTTCCGCTTTGGAAACCTCCGAACCTTCCGTATTCCGTTGGATCAATTCCGTTTCCTCCTCGTTTTACTCACTGCCAGCATCATTTGTTTATTCGCATTCAGTCAAACAGCCTCAATATTCCATCTCGAACAACAAACTCCCATCACAAGACCCCTACTTGCCAATTATTTGACCAAACCCCCATACACATATGTGCATAACTTCCAGTCTGCAAATCAAACCTCACCACCTCCTATCCAAGAATTCATATCAGCCCCTCAACATCAAACTTCAAACGCCCATACCTGCCAAGTATGTATGTGTAAAATTTCCGTGGAAGCCAAATCTTCGCACTCTCACCATCAAATCAGCCTCGATTCCATAGCCCCACATACAACGGTACGCCATCTAAGTGGTCCGTCATGCCCTGGTTTTTTCTAACGTGAGGCTAAGCAGTATGCGCTGCACCCCTCTATTCATTTTCCCCTCTTGATATATATGCTGTAGCACGTATTTTCCCTCTTCCGTAAGCCGAGCATACCTACTACTATCGCACAATCAAATATTAAGGGCGTTCTTCGCACTATACGTAAGTCAGCTCTGGACCTTTTAGATCGACAGAGAATGAAGTTGAGGAAAACATAACACAGACACAACATCAAGAAAAATTTGGTATAGTTATATTTTTAATTTAAATTTAGATTTGAGATTGGCTAATGTATCAACACTGATATAAATCTTTCATGAGCGAACAAATCAGTAGTGGATATATAGGCTAAAAGTTAAATGGAGCAACTCCAATCCAGATCTTCCCGCATGCCCAGTGCGTGCAACCCTAGCAACAGTACGTAAGAAACCCAACGTATCATCAAACCCCAAACCCCAAGAAATCCGAGAAGAGAGTATTTCATCCCGGGTATACATCGTGAAAAGGAAAAAAAAAATAGTAATGACGAAACTCCCCAAAATCCTAAGAAAACCTTGAATGTCTATATGTAAAAAAAGAAGAGAAATGATGAATAGGAAAAGAAATTCAAAACGATTGGTATTGGTATCCCCGCTGTGCTTGCAATCAATCAATCAATCGTGGTATAACGGAGAAGAAGAAGATTGAAAAAAAACATGTGAAAAAGGAAAAAAATCAGAATCCCAGAAAACTTTTCATCTCATCTCAAATCCCTCGTATCCTTTAATCCGAGCTCACGCTCGAATTCGAAGATTCTGATGTTTCCGAGGATTTATCATCGTGGATGTGGGCTTCCCATTCAGCGACTGACATGGGTTTTTCAGTCATGGCTGCCAAACGGAAAAGGTGGCGGGCCTGAATACGGGAATCGTAGTCCACAGTTGCGGTGTCTATTCTTTGTGTTAGAATTTGTTTTGCCAAAGTAGAAGGAAGAAAGATAAAACATACGCAGAGTGCTTCGCCCATCAAACATAACCACTGAGTGCTTTTCCCATCCCACTCTGGCCTGGAAATCGTGGCCCATACAAACATGGTCCACCAAGAATTTCATAAGCATTTCCTTCTCGCCATCCTTGAGCCCGACAATATCGGTCAAGAATTCCGAGTTGAGGTAGAGCGCTTTTTCGCCCGAGACGGGATGGACTCGAACGATTGGGTGCAGGGAGTCGATCGGGTCGGTTCGGACAGTTCCTCGGGCGGCGCGGGCATAGCCAATCATCTTTTGAGATGAATGGTTTGCCTTGAGGTCCTGTATCATTGCGCGGAAGGTGGGCGAGAGGCGTTTGTAGGCTTCCACGGTGTCGGCAAATACGGTGTCACCACCAACATCGGGGCATGCTAATACTGGCTGGGTTTTAGAAATGTTGAAGTCTGTAGTTGTGAATGAAAACTTACTGCCAAGCATAACATATCCAGGAGGCTGCTTTTCATAGCTGACATCGTGGTGCCAGAGTGTGGAAGTCAATTTCTTCTGGAAGAAATTTGCGATTTCCTCTTCATTGTGATCGCGATGAATAATATGGAAAGGAGGGTGTCCCTTAACGGAACCAGATACAGGCTGAATGCTTAATGGTCCGAAATAGGACATGAAATCTTGTTGAAATTGGGGTCCGGCGTGAAGGAAGTCGGATTGTTCTCGGAGAACAACAATTTTGCGCTCGGTTATCAAAAGTGCAAGTTCGTCCTTGCCGGCGTCAGAGAGCTCCTCCATTTTTACACCACTCAAAATAGTTCCCATCTTAGGCGTAATGTGCTTGGCTTTGACACCACCCTTGAAAAGGTTTGGCTTGGACTTGTTTGCTCGCAGGGCTGGGTCATGATACTCGAAGTGCTTAACTTCGTCGAACCAGACATCATCCTCCCACTTCGTGTCTATTAGTGGCTGGTTAATAAAATGGAATTACGCCTGTCACTTACCGATGGAAGGTAGCTTGGGAATTCTGTTCGGCATTTAGATCTCTGGTCGTATTCATCGGATACATGATTGTATGGCAGGTTGATGTCGTAGCTAATCTCTGGGACAGCTACTTCATCCTCCTCTGTGAGTCGACTAGGTGCCATGATGAATGCTTGAGTTGGTATGTATATTATGAATGGTAAAAGAGATGAAATGTGATGAGGATTTCTGATGGAAGACGAAGATTTGATATAAATATGTAGAAGTGAAGTAAAGTCTCAAGGGTCTTCGATAAATTAAGAGCTTGATAGTTGGGTTATCCTCGCTTGAAGACCTATTAAATATAGCTTGCAGATGAAGGGTTGGGTAACAGAAGAGCTTTGGAAGGGTTGCCAATTAACAACCGTTTTCAAAATGCGGAGCTCAACTGTTGTCGTATAGCTTGTTATTTGCTCTTCGTCAGATTGGAGATTATCAGTACTGTAATGCAGTAATAACACTTTAGCAAGCGGTGAGGACCCACGATGGTGTGACATGGTGCTGGTTGCTGATCAGTCAAGGGTAGGATGAACATGGGATAATGGAGAAGAGAAAAGCCCGGCAGCTTAGGAAGGTCTTGTGGGGTCAATCATTGCAGGGGTTTTGTACATGGAATTTCCAGAACATGGTAACCAGTAGGAGATAAAGTTTCCGTCGTAACAAAATGTACTTGTGGTAATGACGAAGCTTGTATGACCCCTTAAACGCAACGGGCCGTGACACAAAATTGGAATCGTAGCGCGACTAGGAATACCTAAACGTGGGATTAATGCGAGAAAGTCGAAACATCCTTACCTGAAGCCAAGGAAATAAGCCCAGGAGGGGAAAAGTACGAGATGAACGACATTAGATCATTGCAGAGGATGCAATAACTGTACAGCGAAGCCTTTGCTGGTCATGAAAAAGCTTCAATTAGAACAACAACCCCTCACTTAATTACCTGCAAGCATGGGACTAAAATTTCACACACATACTAGGTAGATTTAGGGACCTACCTCTTTGCGTAAAGTTTGATGAAATAACTTCTACGTTGGGCATAAGGGAACGGAAGTGGAGCTTGAAGCGAGAAGGAACATTCGCTGAAGTGTTCTAGCTGCGACTCGTGGAACATGGGACTTGTTGTAACTTTCAAGGCTATGCAGAATGTACAAAAGGTAAGAAATGTGTGGAAACTATTCGGGGGATCCGGTACTATATTGTGGACTACAATCGCTTTTTAATTTACGGTGATATATCCGAAGTGAGCCTTCATTTTTGCCCTTGTTGAAATTTGCAAGCTTAGACCCCGAAATGCTTGAAATTTGAAATTAAAAGAATGAAATTTGAAAAAGATGATGTGCATGGAAGTTCAAAGTGTGTGTTCGCCAGAGTTTCCACCAGGATTATATTTCGTCCCACTTGTTCCATAAGATCCATTGATTTGTTCCACGCTTTGATGGATATTAAACCTTGTAGGCTTACACATTTCGAACCACAAAAAAATGGATCAAATTTTGGATTCCACAACGTCAATTTTTTTCTCTCCCTCTCTGTCTGTCTTCCACGCTAAAGGTCTTTTCAACTTTTGAAATCCCCATTTGCCCAATGTTGGCATTTGTTCCTCAATGAACTCGTAATTTGGTGGCAGTAGAGTTCGCGTAATCTTCTGGTCATCATCTCATATTCATCCAATAAGCTGATTCTACCCTCACCTCTCGCATGCATATTTGGGTGTTTAATCGCAATATTTTCCTGCAGATTATCGGCCACAGATTTCCATGTCACCGTATCGATCAGCAGACCGAGATTTGACAGGGCTTGCTGCATTTCCAGATTTTGCTTCGGAAAGAAACCCATACAAGCCCCGTCCAGTAGTGCTCGATTCATGCATAAAGATTTTCTCTGCGATTGTGGTTACACAGCATTTCGTGATGAACAAGTTTTGGCTAATATTAGATCGTCATGATAATTGGGATGCATTGCCTTGAGCAGCTTGAAATGAATATTCTTAGCTCATGGAATGATTGTCGATTCAAGCTATTCACAGCCCAGGAACTTGGAAGTGACTTTTTACAAGACAATTTGTTCCATGCATACATCATACTACACCTGCACATTGCTTCAATGGCCGAGAGCAATGAAGAGAATGATATCCTTAGATTGCTCAGCAATGATGCAAGAGGATACATGGGCTGCTGTGGACAGAATGCCTATAGAATAAGGTCTTTAATTGCTAACGTAAAATGCGAGTTTGCCATAAAATGAAGCTCGTGGAAGATTCCCAATTCGTAATGACAATTTTCCCCGTGCATACGTTCCGTAGATTTTGTCAACTGCGAGTGTCCAAAAAAAGCGGTTTCATGCACAAGTGATAGTGTTTTTTGAGTGTGTGAGCCCATCTTAAGATGCCCAAGGTGGGGGGGGAGGGAAACCGGAGTCATGTCAAATTTGGACGATTTTCCGATATGTTCATGATTTGGACCGAGTGGTTTTCTGAAACTTCGCGACGGTGTTGATCCGCTCGAGAGCGAGCATAGCCTCAAGTACAACGTAATATGCGCTGCGATAGATCGAAGGACTCCATTATCGGTGTCGTTGAATCATTTGGCCTAGCAGAGTCGACTTGAGAGTTGCGTGGACTGAGATGCTATATCCATGTATGAAATGAAGTCATTATTTTATAAGCTAACTTCTTATATACTAACATAAAAGGCCTGTATGTAATATATAATTATGTTGTACGTGCCTTTGGAGCCTTAAAGAACCGCTTTATGGCTGGGTCGAAAGCGATGTAACCGTGTCTAGCTGCAGCATGAGCGGTGAAGAAAGGGATTGTTTCTACTCTGTCTGATACATGATGACCCTTTGTGATTAGCTGCATTATTAATGCAGCATAGAAACGGTATAGAATCCAATTTGGAAATTGGATACTCGTAGGAAATACCGATTCAAAATAGCCTATGACTCGGCACATATTCCGAACTGTCTTTCGATTATGCATGAGGCTACATCGGACGATCAGACAATCGGATGTGTTTACGCCTTGTTGATATCAGGAGCCCGCTCGGGTTTGAGGTGAATATGGACTTCCAAGTGCTTATCATACAGAAGTCCCGAGTCAGTACATTAAATAGTCGCAATGCAATCAATTTCTGTCCACCCATAAGTAAGTTGAGGGAAGAGAGTCGCGTGGTTCGCACCATTAATCCCTGTTTATCCAATTCAACGCAGGTTATCGAGGCTATTGACGCAGACGCACTTTGAGCAGGTATGCCCGACACTCTCAACGACGTGCATCTTGTCTCAGAAGACACCTCGGGAATCCAAGCTCCAGGAACGGCTGGACTTTGCTTTGCCAGAACAGTATGTCCAATTACCATAGACACACTAGCTAAAGCTGGCGAGCTTCATGGAGATTTACAGACACAATGATGTAAACAGTATTTTCAAGAATCAACAGATTGGAAACTTCTGTTATTGCTAAAGCACTCAGGATGAGAAGGATCTGCATGCCGAAGGCAAATAGGTATCCGGATAAAAGCAGACCAAACGCCACATTAAACCGTGACTTGTAGTATTCGCAAGAATTGCCATTTCGAATCATGAATAATACACAAATGTCTCGGAGGCGGGGACTTACCCGCCAACCCCACAGTGTCAGTCAAGACTTTGCAAGAGACTTGCAATGAGCATTCCCGAGTCCCATGATTCATGGCAGTGCGATTACCAGACATTGCAATAAACCTTACATGCGCCATTTCCCGATAATACACTATAGCTGTTCATATGACATCCCAAGATTTATAGCAATGTGCGGGTCATCATCGGCCGGTCAAGTTCGAAAACATTCTTGCTTGTGTGGTTTCGTAGTCAGGTCGCCTGTTAAACAAGACACCCGTCAAGTATGACAAGTTGTGTACCACAGGTGAATGCTGAACTAGTCATTTTTGGAATGAGAGTTTGCAAGTGCTGAAACAGTATCCGAGAATAAGTGTGGATATTTCTCTTGCATAACACTGTCTTCCTCAGGTGGTGGATGTGATGATAGTATATGTGTTGACGAAAAGCCAAATCGAAAAGGCGCAGCTATTTGGGATTTTAGAGTTGGCTCCTTTTCCTCCGGTCTGCCCGATATACTTCTCGAGTTCATATTCTTCTCCTCAGAATTTATATCAGGCACAGATTCCATGCCAAATTTAGCCATTGTGCTCAGGTTGAGAATCCAATATTGAAATCTTCAATTGTCTCGAGATCCTTGATCTTTTTTCGTTGGTGTCTGCCACATAAACCAAAGTTTTGCGCCAGTCCATCCCGTTGCCATGTGCAGTTGATTTACCTACCTTCCAGTAGATCGAACGCGTCTGAGATGTAAGGTAAGCTGATTGTTGCAATGATGTGATTGTTAAATCGCCGGTATCATACTTTCTGCTTCTTTCAATTGAACATTCGCTCTGCTTCCCTTTAAGTCCTGGTAATTTGTCCAGGTATGTAGATCCTACTTAGGAAATTCAAAATTGACACATCATCGCTGATGATTAAAGTGAGACCGGATGTGGAGAATAACGACGATACTCGCTACCAGAAAATGAGTTTCAAGCTTCTGGAAGCTTTGGAAGGCGGGGCTCGATCGGCAGGACGGCAAACGCTTGGCTCTGATGCGAAGCCAATGACAGAAGGTTTGAGCCTGGAAACCGTTGCCGTATTGAATTTCATTTCCATCGTGCTCGTTTGCAAGTACCGAGCGCGAAGCTTTTCAAAGCTTTTACCTTCCATCATCACTCGTCTGCCGAAGATAAACCCAAATTTAGTTGTCAAATGAAATTCTCGACACATGTCGAAATAAAGTTGGAGAAGTTGAAATCAAGTTGGAAAGGCAACCAAGAGCGAGGGGGAAAGCAATTCCAGAGAGAGGATCTCAAGGGTTTCGACAACATCATCAGTCAGACAACAGGGAGTATCGCTCCTGGCCCGAGGGGTGACGCCTCTTGGGGAAATAACGTCCTAGGACTCATGTCGTTTTTGGGACCCGATGCAGGTAATGATTACTCGAATTAAAGTGCATCTCCGATTTCTGACTTCGCGAGAAGTCTCATTGTTTGGCCAGGATCGAACTGATGGAGGTTCAGTCAGGCTCGTGAAGGAAATCAATGCACGTATATATACATTTGCTCTCAAGAATGAAAACAAACAAAGATGCCATGATCAGGAGGGATCACTACGATATATATATTTCCATGTTGCTGAACATCCACAACCCCTTCTATGGCACAATCCATGCTAGTGAGGTGGAGTATTTTCCCAGCAGCCGCAGCTCGCGCAGTATGCGAAAAATACCATCACGTGAAACTCACTGAAGCGATTTAAATCTTGTAGCGCAAATTATTTTTGCTAACTACCGGCACTATTTTAGATTCATAAGCGGAAGATAGTTCTTTTAGCAAAGGAATGAGCAATTGATACTAGGATTGGAATTTCTGGGTCTACCTCCAGAAGTCTTGGGAAATCGAGGTTCATCGGGCTGCCTCTTCTGCTTAGCCCAGAACCTCTCATCTATAATTACACGATAGTTATGGTTACGCATTGGTGACACAGGGCTGTGGTGCAGCCAAAAGTTCCCTATCATTCACTCAACGAATAATTCAACATGTACCAATCTATTGTACGGGGCCGGAAGGCGCGTTACACGAATTAATCAGATGCATGAAGTCTCATACACTTACCCGTCGGAGAAAAATGACCATGAAAAAATAGTTTGGGAAAAGCTTTCTTCCGAAGTCGACGAATTCAGGAATCCTATAGGCTATAACGCAACATAAAGCACAATCCTCAGTGCTTCTAACTCTATGCATATACTGTTTTCGTTGTAAAATTACAACATTGTCAAGGATTACCCCGGATATGTTACCAAGGACTATCGCTTACCTGCATACGTGAAGAATGGGTACTCATTGTACAGATATTGCTGAAGATTCAGGGCGTAGTATCCAAAGTATTGAAGAACAATTGTTCAACTCACCAAAATGGTAGCCATTCCTAAAATATTGTCTTCCAAGGACATAGTGACATCGGAGGATCAAAGGGGTTTAGTGACTCATTGGTGCTGAGATCTAGACGAGCCACGATTTCACGGTCTGGCACGATATCACTTTTCCTATGGGAAGGAGTGTCCGATATTCGCTTTGGGAAATATAGCACGATATATCTTAGAGTCATAAAATGAACGTTTAATGGCGTTCATGATTAGTGCAATCAAAAAGACAGCCCTGTGAATATCACGGGTTATTCGACAGCCACACGTGAACAGATGTCTTGCAACGATCTGCGGGGAACTATCCATTCAAATTACAAGTTTTACTCTGTGGAATGTGACATCAGTAGTAAATCCCAAGTGGGATCTATACCGCTGCTTGAGAGAAAATAGCAACCTGTTAGAGTCTTCTGCAGGAAAGTTATTGCTCCATTCGGTCAGCTTAAAGCCTCTCATTGTTTGAGATATTCTCGAATATTTCAATCTGCAAAGTTTTTATTGTACACTCTGCATAATCTCAACCATTCAGTTCAGTACTTTTACCACACGTACTATTTCCGACCCTTCAGTTGGCTTGCGCTCTTCTCCGAGCAACAACTGGAATGAGACTCACCCTTCCCACATCAGTAAGCTTCATAAACGAGAGCCTAAAGTCGTAACTCCAGATATGGACCACTGGATTCGAGCCTAGTTGTTGGTCCATGGTTCAATTAGCAATGTCGGCGCTTAGAAAATGGTGCCAGAGACTGCCCCTTCCCCTCTCCCAAGAACAAGATACTAGGCAACTTTCCAATTTGTTAAACTAGCCCTCATTGGGAGCGCGGATTGGCGCCTATTTGCCAATGCTTGATGATGGACACTTTCAAGAATTTGAAAATCCGGAATCAAAGGACAACGAAAGCCAAAGATGATCTTAAAGACAATTGCACATGTACTAGGTTGTGAAATGGCCATCGGATCATACTATACTTTCAGATTATGTCGGTCAATCGTGTTTTTTCTTCGTCGAATGACATGTCAAAGATGACAGGGATTTTGAATCATACAGACCATCTTATATAAAATCTTTAGATTATCTAACGATTCAACCATGTGATAATAATATGACTGTTGAGAGGTCAGCTCTATCGGGTCAAATGGTATTATATGATTGGTCATGACATGACTGCCAAGTTGGATTTACACCTCTAAAATGTACAACATTTTTTGGCGAGTTTGATATAGCAGCTCTGGCAGTTCTAGCTACAGTCCAGTCGTCTTTCTAGCCTCATTCCAACTCTTAGACACGGTCATCAAGTGCTGTACATTCACAATGATGATCTGAAAATTCCGGATGCGTACAAGGGCTTTTGACCTCACTTTCAGATGTTCGTACATCTGTCCACGTGTACTTGACCAAAAGCCCTTTTATCTTTTTGACTCTTTATGAACATTAAGCATAGGAGCTTTCGAACACTCGTTTCAACATTTCCCATCCATCTATGCTAGGTTCTCGATCATCTATAACTTACTGCACAAGTTCGCTAATGAATATTCAGTCAATTTCTCCTCTACCCCGCGATTATTCAAATTGAATTCCAAATTTATTCATTATTTTGAATGTGGAGTCTGAAGATTGAGCTACCTGTAATAATTAAAGATTCTTGAACAAGTATAGTCAGTCAATATGTACATATAATCTAGTCAACTCCTGCGTTCACAAGTTCGACAAGCGAAACCATTAGCTGAACTGGAAGCAGAAGCTAAAAAGAGAGAGAAGGCTAAGTCGAAAGTGAAATTATGCTAATATACTGCAAAGCCTATAGAAGTAGAAGATTCCTTTATTCTATCAAAACAATATAGTTTAATATTTTCAAAGATTCTGTTACCTAACTTATCAAATTCGTTAAGCCTAATTGAGGCAGCTCTACCTAGTTCAAAACTTTAGGCAATCGAGAAAGAGGAATTCCAATTCAAACCTTTATCAAAGAAAAAATCTTTTGATAAAATGAAAAAAGATGAAGATAATGTATTTGCTGATAGAGCTAATTTTTGTGAAAATAATACAATAGTTATTCAAAACCTTCTACCCGATATATTAATATACAGAATTTTTGAGAAAATTTGGAACGAAGTTCTTTGGCAGAAGATGGGCTATCAGGGTGGTGAGGTATCGAGGCTTGTAGCAGTTCAGAGTCAAATCGAAGAAGATGGTAGTACCTACCTGATCATACTTGACCACCAGAATTTTGCGACTACATTGTTGTTTCCCCTGTTTTCTAAGATTGTCGCTCCATATCTAGTCTCATTCGAGAAATTCAGTCCACTTTAACTACCATCGACTGGAAATAATCAACCACTCTCTCAATCTTTATCCCTCTTTGATCAGTTCAGCCGCAAACGATTCATCTACCGAGTTACAGAAACCTTCAGGTATAATTAATCAGGGCCAGAGTATCTTGACAACGGGAACTTACTACGAATATTCGAACTCCGGATCTAACGACCGTAGGTTATGGCACATTAGATGAAAAAGCCTTAGATTCTAAAGGTAGAGAGCAGATAACCATGACCATCAAAGCTCAATCGGAGTTTTATCGTGTGGAGTCTATTAGGAATAGAAAGCTCGACAATAACACTTGATAGTCTTGCCTCTAGGCCATCTAGTTCTAGTATCGATTTGAGTTTGAGAAGGACGTTATTACACAGTTCTCGATACGGACGAGGCTTGATTCTTGCGCCAGACGCGTAACACTAATCGATAGCACGAGGAAAACTTAATTTGAAAACTTAACGAGTGTCCGGGATTTGGCGAGGAATTCGAATAGAAAAGTGGCAAGATGATAGATGACACAACAAGCCAAAAAATCACAGAAGTTTAGAAGCTCATAGTAGATGTAGTAGATGTGTGATATTATGACTTATATATTTCTGGCGGAGCAGTCAGAGAGCATTGGACAGTTCACTAATCCCCTCATAGAAAGCTCTCGAGTGACTTTAACACCGAGTTATTAGTTTTGATTCTTATACACCATCTTGTATAATAATCGAGACGAATTTTCTTCCTCCAATCCAAGGGCGCCAATCCCAATATCGAATCCAGAACCTTCAAGGCCCCGCTTTTCCCGGCTACCGATGCTAGTCAGACATGCCGATACATCCGACTCAGCCCTGCAGCTAGCGCAATGTAGTGGCATTTTCGATACCTATTTAATTTGCAGCAGACAGACAGACAGCATTTGCGAGGTTGCGAGAATGCGAGAATGCGAGAATGCGCAGTATAATATGGGCTTTGATTATACAAATGCAGTATCTATATCTCAAACAAACCCCTTGATTCTTTTCGTTCACTTGCAGTTCATCCAAACTGAGACCTTGCACAAACCGTTTCAATACCTAGTCCTTAAATCCTAACGCATAAACCACCAATGAAGTTACGCAACTAGTGGGACATGCACTTATAGTACTGACTGCCTCGAAGGAAGCTGTGATAGTGAAATGTTTGTTTCCCACCCACTGCCAACCCAATTTTTCCCCAATAGAATTCGCACATATCTATTTTAATACTCGCTCGACAAACTCTCCATACAAATCTTAAAAAAAGACCCAAACATAAAGTTCCAAACTCTAATTCTCCCTCCATTCCGCAGCCTGGAATTGCGCTTTTCAAAAAAAGCGTCCATCAATAGGTCAGTGACCCAACCTCAGCACAGCACCCAGCCATCATGATCCCCGCATGTGACCCCCCTCCGAATTTACACCTTCACCTCATACCCACATGCATGCGAATCAAAGCCACACACACCCGCGAATCGCAGCGTCGCATATGAATTCATGCTGGCGTTTGTGAGCGAGGATACCGCTGTAGAGCGCCAAGCAGCCAAGCTCGTCTTGCTTGTATCACACGCAAAGGCTTACATCACGATTATATTGGGTTCGGTATGGATGGATGAACCTTTACGGATCGCCGTTGGCTGCGGCTGGGATGTTTTGCCGTGGAAGAGTGGTGAGCAGGTATAAGAGTGCGGGTGACCCCGAGAGTGAATTTGTTTGTGCTGTTTGCTTACTACTTGTATTTTATTATTTTTGTTTGCGAGTTCAATTGGATTCATATCGTTCCATCTCCCTCACTCAATCTCTCTATCTCTCAACATCTAAACTCCTCCATCTCCTATTGAATTCCAGTATCCTCCAATTATCAAACTAATAAGTTCTGATAATACGAAAATTGTATCGGACGACGATTAAATAAACAAATCCATCCATCCATCCATACACCTCCCAAAAAACAAATCTGAAAACATGGTCGCCGCCACAAACCCCCGCACCACTCTCCACCCAGCCATGATCCGTCAACCACCCGCTGCCTACAATGCCAAAGGCCAAGATTTCGAAATGAGAGAACCTGTACGTCCATTCCATTCTTCATTTCCCACTCCTCTATCCTTCTTCCCTTCCTTCCCTTCTCCCCCTCCTAAACCCAAACCCACACTAACCCCTCCAAGTCCAAACACGCCTCCATGTCCATGTCACCCACCCCCACCGGCTCCCTCTCCCGCACCAGCAGCAGCGAATCGCACGTGTCGGGCAGCGCACACGCCGCAGGAAGTGTACCCGTACACCAGAGAGGTGGTGGAGGAAACGGAGGATTGTGCTGTGGAATTTGTGCCGGATTGGCTTGTTTTGAATGTTTGGAGTGTTGTTGTTAGGGTTAGAGAGCGGGATGAGGAGAGATAGAGGGAGCACGTTGGGTTTATTTTTCTTGGGGATTGCGGGGTCTGGGGTTTAGATGGGGCGGGAATTGCTTCACTTGTGATGGGTTACGCAGGGCAGCTTGCTTATGACTTTATGAAATGAAAATTATTTTACTTTGTTCTTCTTTGTGTAAAATGATGATATTATGTAAGGACTACTAAGGTTGGAACATGTCTACAACTTCATATTGTCGACTAGTATCTTTTTAAAGATGACTTTACAAGTGACATCAAGCAGGTAGTGACCGGCATTTATCTTCAATCGAATGTTCTTCCGTTCCAGTTGTAAGTTTAAAAGACAAACTACAAGCCGTAATCTATCTATTTAACCTCAGTAAACCAATCCTCGCATGTTCTCCACCGATTATGTGGCTGGTGTTTGCAATATAGGCGCAACGCAAAAAGTCCTTCTCTACTCATATCATATAGGAGAGTGAGAACGAAAACATCCTCGAATAGACAATGCACTACTAAGATTTCTCTTCTTCAACTCCCTCTTTGACCTTGAAATCTTGCTTTGCTGGTCTTTGACCAAATATTGTACTGCCGACCCTGACTTCTCCGCTTCCTTGTCGGATCGCCTGTTGAATAATCAGTTTAAGTATCACACTAGAATTTCCCGAAAGAAGGGAGCAAGAAGATTAGAGATATGATAGGAAATAAACGCACCTCTTCAAAATCCTCACTCATACCCATGCTCAGTTCCAACCCCTCAAGACCCAACTCCTTCTCAACCCTATCTCTCTCCTCCCTTAATGCTCTGAAATCCTCATTTTCCTCGCCTTCTTTCATGTGGCTTCTAGCTATCGCGCCAATAGTCATAAGTCCCACTAATTTTAAATACGGACATTCTTCAATGACGTATTTGCATAATTCGGTAGTGTCTTTCCCAGGGGAAACACCGGATTTCGAGGATTCACCTGAAGTGTTGATTTGAATGTGGATGTTTAAGGGAGAGGGAGGCGAGTTTGAATCGGCGGGCATAGGAAGAAGAGAGCGCCCGAGGGATAATTGGGAGGCCTTCTTTTGGGAATCGATGGAGGAAACAAGGTGGAGGTTGAAGACTGTGGAGGCGAGGGGTTTGCATTTATCTAACAATAAGGTTAGCCTAAGCGTCTGAAAAGACATGAGACGACGAGGATTGCTGGAAGCCGTCTAGACAGGATTCCGAAGCCTGCACAGGTGTAGCAGCATCCAAGATCTTCTTCTCAAAAGTATCATGTGACTCATCCCGACCTCAGCATCTTACTGATCTTTTCAGACCAGACGAACACGACTCAGAACACACAAGCATGTATAGAAAAACTAGACATACTACTCTGTAACCCTCCAATAAAATGCCACTTAATACTCCTCGGCAGAATCTCCGCCTTTTCCATCAACTCCTGTGCATAGTTCTCTCCAAAATGTTCGACATTTGCTTGTTCATGAAGAGCTAGGATATCCGTTGCTGGCTTGAGTTTAGATACTGCTACTAATCTTACCTAGCTCTTGCGTCAGTAAACTTGTGAGTAGATGGCATGAAAAGGATACCAGTAGATAAACAGAAATCCAATTCGGAAGGATGCGAAAGATAGGCACGTGTAGGGATGGGTGGTTCCATGCAGGTGAGTGGCAATAGACATACATTTCTGGTTCCTGCGGCGTTGGTGACACGTTCAGAGACGGATTGGAAGGCTGAAATGAGGGTTTTGGCCCGGGCTGGTTCGTATGTGAGCTTCATTTTCAGATTTAGATCTAGGTTGCGTTTGTTGTTGACTGTTGAGTGTTGGTTTGGTGGTTTTGCAAAGAAGGTTTGTATGAGGAGTTTATCGATAAGAATCTGGATTGCGGGTGGAGCGGAGCGGGATTACTTGGCACTGGGAAAATGGGAAAATGAAGAAAGGCATGGACCATATTTGTTAAAAACACGCAAGATCTTACTAGATAAAAACCTTTTGCATGTTTTTTTTTTGCATTTCGGTAAAGCATGGCGTCCACGCAGCAATCAAACTTTATGTCAGGGGTTTTGCCTGTTTGGGACTTTGAGACCAGACGAGGTGTGGATTCTTCGCATGTCACTGTTTATGTGTTCAATGTGGTCGAGAACGCAATAGCGAGGATGAGCCTAGTGCGGGTAGGTGACCAAGGGTCTAGGAAGCAGGCACAGAATAGTGTCGTTGGTGATACGTACCTTCCTCGACGTAATTGTTGATGAGTTGGTGGTGAGTTAAGTGGACGGATGTTGGAAGCTTGTGGTCGAGATGGTCGAAATGGTCGAGATGGGACAGTTTTTCGAGTGGTGGCTTGGATTCGAAGGATGATGTTCCAGATAAGGATTCATTATTATGAAGCATGCAGAGTAGGTGGATTGCGTGTGGGTGTGATTTGATGAGATTATCATTATGCATAGATATTAAAAGGACATGGAGTACATGCACGGAGTGAGTGCATGAGAATGAAGGAGGTTATATTTATGGAGCAGAGTACACTATCTCGAAAATGATAGAAGCACTTGCATCTTGTACGTTGGGAAATGTTTTCACTGATGTGCCTGCGTACGCCAATATATTGATTACCCTTACACTTGACTCCGGGGTTGTGTGCCATTGAATTTTCTACCATCCAACATAAGCTTACTGGAGCATTATTTCCCAAGATCACGATAATTTTGGGGCCTCTATCGTCATGCTCCAACAGTAGTGGCTGAGATGGTCGACGGATCTACCAAACTTCCCACATTTTTCCTTCCAACGATGTATATCATCGGCGAGTCCAATTCGTGATTTGATCGGGAAGCGGCTGTGGACAATTGGAGATCCGCACTGTTCAGTAGTTTGTTTTTCTTAGGTTCGATTCGAGTAAACTGGAGACTGATTGTACATCGCAGAAAACTGGTGCGTCGTAGAGTACATTGCAGAAGACTAAACTTGGACTCGGACTGATAAACGTGGACAATGGAGCAAGATCATGACGAGTCACAACACGCGAAGAGGAGCGATGATGAAGTACCGTATGCGAAGACTTCAAGAACCACCACCCTTCTTCTCTAGATCTTCGAATCTGATGCAGGTGTTCTCATTACACATGCATGCAACACATGCAAAATTCTTCTTCTAGCTCATGATCATCATTGCATATTCCTTCCGTATACGAAGGGACTAATGTACAATATTACGAAGCAAGCCCCTTAACCCCCCCATCGTGAAACTCGTAAGGCCATTAGGAACTTTCCCCGATTGCCTACCTGAGTATTTCTCTGCTCCGTACACATTCTTAGTTTTTTGTCCCAGGTCTATCAATACATGTCCAGGAGGGAGGATGAGCAGGCTAGTCTTCTAGCACTCTAATATTAGAGGTGGAATCTTGTACCGAGCAAGCCGCTTTTTCTTGGTGTTTGGTGTTTCGTATTTTTGGGTGGCCGTGGTGGCCGTGGTGGCCCGTTAGAAATCCCTATTGGCTATTACGGCCATGCATGGCTGTCGGTACCTTGCATTCTCGACCATTCTTGCATCTTGATTCTTGACCCTCCCTCCCTCCCTCCCTCCCTTAACCCCTTGTAAATGCTCCGTGCCTTTCAAACCGAATGTTCATCTCGAACCCCAGTCTTAAGAAATGTATTAGATGGCACCGACGACCTACCTGCCAGGTAGACAGCTAGGTAGAGGCAGAGGATCAAACTTACAACCACTTCTCGACTCGTTTCCGATCTCTTCGACCTTTTCGACTTTGGCTCCATTTTTCTTCTGCTCAAGCTCGAGGGACGAGATTTACATCTTCAGCTTTCCCCACAAGGACTATTTCTGTCTCCTCTCTTCTTGTCAATCTTTACCTTGTACGTCCCGTTTCTGCTCTTAGATCTTTCGTTACCTCACGAGACGGAATAGAAGAGAAAAAATCGATATACACGAATCGAATTTCTACTGCGAAGAAAACTTCTTTCAATTCTTTTAATAGATTCGAGTCTACCCTTATTCTGTCTGTCTTCCTTTCAGCCCTTTGGACTGTGTTTCTTCCATTTCATTATTGAAATAGTTGGCTCCAATCCTTCTGTTGGAACTAGCAGAATTCTTATCTGCCCAACTGATTATTCGTTGGACTGTTGATCAAAACCCCTCGAACACGCTTGACGCGAGTTATCATACGAATGACGACCACCCATTGAATCCATTGAATCCGTTGAATTCATACATTCGTTTCGCAGACTATCAATTGATTGAAATCTGCTCCGATTCACTAGCTACACAATTTGTACAAATTGTTATTATTACTTCTAATTTATTTGTTTTACATTCGAGACGAGCAACATTCCACAAGGAATCTTATCTCCCCCGCTACTGATTCAATCTCAGATCTCCAGAAAGATCTGCGGTTATATACTTTCTTTCTCCACACGAACACCCTACTTTTCGATTAAATGTCACTTCGCTCCCCTCGATCACCAACAGATTTCTCGCGGCGTGGCTTTCAGCCCATAGACGGCGGCGATATGACCGAAAACATCCTCCTCACACAAGTGAAAACTGCAGCCTCTTCCACGGGAGCACGAAAGGCTGGAGAGGGAATACTGGCAGGAAGCTCGGAAAATGATTCTGGCAAAGAAGATGAGAAGCATGGAATGTTTAGAAAAAGGATAGCCGGCAGAAGAAAAGTCCATCCCACAAGAGTAGGAACAAATGGAGAGGAGATTTCTGTCAATGGCTTGGGCAGATTTTACAACACAGTCATTAACTTCTCGGTGGTCACTCGTTACATGTTCTACGTTGCGCCAATTGGTATCATACTCGCCGCACCAATCGTTATCTTCGCTGTCATGTACCCAACGGCAACCATTGGCAAAATGAAATTATACTTGTTCTTCACTTGGATTGAGATTATCTGGCTTAGTATTTGGGTTTCGAAGCTATGTTCTAAAGCCATACCTTACATCTTCATGTTTTTATGCGGAGTTGTCAGCGCTGGCGTTAGAAAGTACGCAACTATCTTGAGAGCTTTGGAAATTCCATTATCCTTGGTTGGATGGGCCATTACCAACTTAGTCACCTTTACGGCCTTGACGAGTAAAGAATTGAACAAGCTGCACAAAAATGGCAAAGACTACGATGGCACCCTGGATCCATGGGCTGACACGATGAAGCGTGTTCTGTTACCTACTTTAATCTCTACTATCTTACTCTTGGTAGAGAAACTCATCGTTCAATTGATCAGTGTCAATTATCACCGACGCTCTTTCGATGGACGTATCAAAGAATCAAAACACCTCATCCATTTGCTCGGTCTCCTCTACGAAGCATCCCGAACTCTGTTTCCAATGTACTGCCCCGAATTTGCGGAAGAAGACTATATTATCAGTGATAGCATCGAAGCCGTCCTTCAAAAGACGAATAGAAAACTATTGGGTCACAATAGATCGGGGTCAAATGTACCAATGAAGATTATTGGAGATATTGGTCGTTTTGGTGACAAAGTCACGTCGGTATTTGGAAACATCGCATCTGAAATTACTGGAAAGCAAGTTTTCAACCCCAATTCTGCTTACTCCGTCGTTATTGAAGCACTTGAGAAGACCAAATCATCCGAGGCATTGGCGAGACGTTTATGGATGTCTTTCGCTGTTGAAGGCAAGGATTCTTTATCTGCCGAAGATCTCGAGGAGGTCCTTGGCACTGGCCGCAAGATGGAAGCCGAAGAAATCTTTGAAGCTTTGGACAATGATGGAAATGGCGATATCTCTCTTGATGAGATGATCATGAAAGTGGTAGATATTGGCCGTGACCGAAAATCGATTGGAAACAGCATGAGAGACGTTGGACAGGCCATTGGTGTTCTTGATCAGGTCTTACTCATTATCGTTCTTATCATGGTCATTTTTGCCTACAGTAAGTTACAAGGTCAAAATTTCAACCGCTGGGTCACATTCTAATTATTTGAATAGTTGCTTTCCAAGATACTGGTTTCCTTACCACATTGACAACTGCCGGCACGACTCTCTTGTCTCTATCTTTCGTTTTCGCTGCAACTACTCAGGAGTTTCTTGGTTCTTGCATCTTTCTTTTTGTCAAACATCCATACGATGTTGGTGATCGCGTCGACATTAGTTCCGAATACCTTGTTGTGGAACAAATCTCCTTACTTTTCACCATTTTCAAACGCATCGACAACATGAAGATGGTACAGGTACCTAATATTATACTCAACAACCTTTGGGTCGAGAACATCACTCGTAGCAAGGCAATGAAGGAACAACTCGACATGTACATCTCCTTTGATACTACTCTCGAGGATATTGAACTCCTACGCACAGAAATGGAAAATTTCGTTCGTCATCCAGACAATGCTCGTGATTTTCAATCAGATATTGTATTGGAGGCTGTGGGCATTGGGAACTTGGATAAGCTTCAACTCAAGGTGGAAATCAGACATAAATCTAATTGGCATAACGAAACAGTTCGCGCTGCTCGTCGTTCCAAATTCATGTGTGCTCTTGTTTTGGCCTTGCGCAAAATTCCGATCAACGCCCCTGGAGGTGGTGGAGATGCTCTTGGTGGACCTGCCAACCCCAACTATTCTGTCTCTGTGACAGATGAATGGGCCGCGGAAGCACGGGATAAATCATCAACCACCAAAGACTCAAAACGTCTCATACCCACGAAACCTCTGAAAAATACAAATCCAGATCTTGGTCCAATAGATACAGAGGAAGAGGCCGCGGAACATTTGAATGCAAGGCGCCCCGGTTTAGACTTTGCACATAGTAACAGTTACAACGACAACGATGATATGTCGACCTTGGGAGAAAATAATTTCGACAACCAATACAGCAATCAAAGAACATCTCTCATGAAGAGAGCAAGCACCCGAGGTAGACGAAAGCCTGGAGAACATCTACCACCGAGTGCATTCCAGTCATCCCCTGGTTTTAGTGTTACAATAGATGAGCCTTCAGCATCAGGAACTTACGGAAATTCTTTCATGAATGAAGGCTCTTCAGGTTCCACTGAGTATAACTCTTCATATGGCAGTGGAAGTGGTTATCAAAAATATACACCATTCCCTGTAAATCCATCTGGTCAAATCGGACGTAACGCATCCGTTGCTTCGAATAGAAGTCAAATTGGACCCGATGGGGCTGGTATACCATCGTCGACGTCGCTATACCCATCATATTCAGCAGGACAACAATCTGCAGGTGTGGCTTCCAACTCGACTGCTAGCAACATATCACAAGCTGCACCTGGTCGAACTTTAGTCGGCAGTGCACCAGCAAGCCGAGCGAGAAGTGGAACTACAGGTGGTATTCGACCAAATGTTGAAGATGGAGAAGAGTAGAGGCAGAGGAAGATGTAGCAGAATACAGACTGGATAGAGCCAGATTTCTTTTTATTACAGGGTCGGGAGTCAAACATACTATACCCGAATATTTCTGCTTGTAGTTGATGCATGGATTGGCAAAATGATAACGAACTTGTATGATGTATTTGTTAGATAATGTGCTTGCTATATTGGCTTCCACATTTTCTTTAGATGGACAAGGTCGTGTCCGATTAGAACCATAGATTGGCGAGGAGAATTTATGAATGGAATGGGTAATTCAATCAATTTTATGCTATTCTTTAAACACTCAGCCTTGGAAGTCTTTGCACAATGAGACATGACATATACAATTGACAAGTTGATCATCGGAAACGCCTCCTTATATGCTTCTAGATCTCACCCCATGATGTAGTGAAACCTTGAAAGTTGATGAGATGAGACAATCATACGCCATGTGTGAGTCATGTGATATGCCACCGGAAAAATTCCAGTTCATGCTAGCGTGTTAGCTTTATCTGCGCGTTGAACTTCTATTCCATTGTCTCAAGCCAGGATCAACACACTGGACATATTCGCTTTCTAAGTCGAGACGTTCTGTTATTGTAATTCAGAGCTACACCGCGCTTCATAAATTGGAATTACACGTCTATCGTGCATTTACTGGTTACGGATGAATTTGGCCTAAGGAATCTCTGTTCCAGCATTTCGATCACGTGTGGCTTTTGGGCAATTGTCTTTGCGTGGAAACACGGTGCACTTCGCGAACTCGTAGGCTTGGAAGATTAGTAGAGCAAGTGCTGAGATATCTAGATTGAAATCATGGATCAGAGAGCCATGATGGCGAAAAGCAATGGCGTTGGAGAGACGAATCTTGCGAGAGGCACACCGCCGGGTGCTCCAGGTCCATCAGGAACCTCGAGAATGGCAGATCCTCCCGGAATACTGAGGAATCCAGAGGCAAGAAATTGGAATACCGATATCCCGGATCACTTACCTCACGAAAAGGTTTTCCCAATTCAGATCGGGACGGAACTTTTTCGGCTGAGTGGTGCTAGTTTGAGTTCTGATGGTATGCATTCTTCCTTCGCACCTCCTAGTTGAAGATAAGATTTTGGAAGGACAAAAAATTACAGAATGAGAGCACCAGCTAAGAGATCTAGAGCACCCTCATACTTTTCCCAATATTTTCAATGTCAATTGAGGTCAGCGGAAGAGAAAGGAGAAGATCCAAATACAGCTATCAGAACCCTTTATATTGATCGAGATTCCATCACGTTCAAAGATATATCACTTCATTTGCAAGGATACCATGTTGCACCAAGGAATGCAAGCCATTTTGTTAAGCTATTTGCAGATGCTCAATTCTATTCATGTTTGTCTTTCCCTCCCCTCTACTTGGTAGTTTGTGTTAACATGAGACAGTACCAAGGCTAATCTCTCAGCTACATGAAGAGAATATTTTCATAACAGTCGGAGATCGAGAATTCCAAATTCCTCGCGAGCTATTTTCTGACCCCGGAAACAGTCCAAACTACTTTTCCCTAAGCTTCACTATCTTGTTTAGCTCCCCTACTGAGTTATTCCCCGGCCTGCGTAAAGAAGGTCTTCTTCGACCGCCGTCGATTGTCCCTTCATCAGTACCCAACCGTTCCTCGAAGACATTTTCCGAAATTCTTCATCTTCTCCGTGGCTACCCACTTGAAATCCGTAGTCCGGAGCATCGTACCGAACTCTTACGAGATTGTCGATATTTCCATCTTAAAGGCCTCGAACAAAAATTGATTCCTCATTCTATTGTTTACAATGTACTACGCAACAAATCAGAAATCACAATCCGACTCGTGGATATCAGACAATCTGGTCTCTCTATCCTAACAGATATTTCCTCATCTACTGCTCCCTCTCCCAACCCCCCCACCTCTCCAAACCCACCCCCAACACCATCTGTAGGTTATGTACACTATCAACGTCCATTTGCCGATTCATCTCCCTACGAGCTTATTCTCGAAATAGGTGATTCGGCTACATTGCTTCATTGGAATACTATGCGCTTGGAATTTTTTGGAGAAACGAAGATACGGATGAGTAAATTGTTGGAGGTTGTTGCTACGAAGCTTAATCTGCCGGTTAAACAATCCTTGGGACTGTTGATGAAAAATGGTGGTGCAAACAGTGAGCCGGCCAGTCCGGGCAATAGTGGATTGAGTGAGGAGATGGTTAGAGTGGTTGTTGGGGAAGACTGTGGGGTATTGTGTGATGGGAAGGTGATTGATTTGACTGGGGCCACAGATGCGAATTCCAGTATCGATGGTCAAGGAAGTAGTAAAAAGAGGAGAATAGAAGGTGGGATTGCGCTTCCGGTAAACGCAAGTGTAGGCCCGGGAGCAATAAAAGATGAAAGTTGGATTGTGAAATCGGGACAGTGGAGGCTGAGGCTCCAGAATCGTGGCGGGGCTTTGCAAGGAGCGAGGATGGGAATGGGAGTTGGGGGACAGGCTTTAGTGAATGGGAAGACTGAGTGGGAGTGTGTGTTGGTAGCTGTGAGATTGGATGCTGTTAGTGGGGAAAGGGGGAGGAATCTAGGGAGAGGGTTTTTAGGTGAGTGAAGTATGTGGCGGGGAGAGATTCAGCGAGTGGAGGTGATAGAAAGAAAGAATGGAGAGAGAACAGACCTCGAAATTTATGAATAGTAATTTCGGGTTGTTGGGGATGGGTGTATAGAATAAAGGTGAAATTAAGGCGGCTGCGCATTGTTTTGTACAGTGCTGTGAAAGTAAAATGCTGTATAGTTGTGGTATCATATTCGTTTTGCTTATCGTCTTCGAGGATGAATGAATGTTTTGATTCGACTTTGTGAAATGCATCAACACATCTGACTGAGTATCCAAGTCCCTAGTGTATGAGGTCTTGTACAAATGATGTGAATGTTTGGATTGGAACTCATTTGGGGCGGAGAGAAAATTCAGTGTTTGGTTCGAAAGGACGAGGTTTGCTCTTCGGGTTTGCTTGGGTTTGTTGGAACTTGGATGTGTGTTTCTTGCTGGTGGCTTCTTGATGGGGGATGGTCTTGGGTGGCTTTTAAGTGCCGGATCGGATGGGAGGTTGGGATGGGGAGTTTTTTGTTGGGGGAGATTTGGGATGCGATGGATTGGTGTTGGTTTTGGTATTGGGAGTGTGGTGATGGGTTTGAGGGATGGGTTTGAAGGATAGGTTTAAGGGATGGGGAATATAATAATAGGGGAAGGATGGTTTTGAGGAATAGGGAATGTAATGATGGGGGAGGGATATGTATGGGAGGAATGTAAGCTGAAAGCCGGGAATCCATGGGTCGGGCCAAATAGGTCAAGGTCAAGGTCAAGAAAGAACGGTGATCAGTCTAGAGGCAGTATTGAAGTTTAAGAGTGTGTATGAGGATGATGGTACCAATATATTTCTGATGTTTGAGATGTTAGCCAGGTATTGTGGTGGATTCTGTAGGATGCTACATGTCAATTTCACGGGAGAGGTATGGGAGAGGTACGGGTAAAGGGGGACTGAGCTCCTTGATGAACATCACAATGAACTGAAGAATAGAATGCTTAGGTTTAAGAATCTACAACATGACTCTCAGAGAGTGGTTTGATCATGAATGGAAGTGAATATGTGTAACCCGATTCTTTGATGGCGGCAACTGGGGTTGTGACTTGCGGTGTGAGATGGGTCAGTAGTAATGCTCAAAACGAGTATCAGAGTTGAATTTGTCGGCTGGGAAAAATGTCAGGTACTTCGCGGATCTTTGTGTTACGGGAGGTTGGATCACCACACGCTACCGAAATGATGTATGGTATATCGACAAAGGGAACGCTGGGATTATGAGCTCTTCTCTCTTTTATTATTTTCTTTTCTTTTGCGATCGGAACAATCGAAGCGTCCTGGTGTGTATCATGCGATAAGGATTTAAACATCATCAGTCGGTTGTAACATAGAAGTTGGGCGATCAAGTACTTGCTTTGCGAAATGGTATATGAGAACCTACCTAACATCAATAACCACTATACGGAGTGTCGGGCAACTGTTACTCGGCATATGGTTATCTTAGGGCAATGAATACTTATAGATATTAATCAACAGCCATTAAAACTTTGATGGGAGAACTAATCCCCACAATCGAGATTGAATTTATGATCTCATCGAAGGACTCCTTCCATCCGTGTGCTAGTAGATGATGGGGTCTAGTGTCAATCCACGAATAGCTCGACGGTCAGATAAAACTCGTATAGAAGAGGGATAAAAGCGAGTGACGAGAACAAACGAGAGAACAACTTGGAAGCATATGCTCGAGCACTGGAAAATGGATTATAGTTGTTGTTAGACCAGGACGAACTGGGTTTTCTTGGTGCACGGGTGATGGGAAAAGCACGAGACTGCATCTACTCGTGCAAAGTAAAATCGATAGAAACTCAAGAAATGGGTATTTTTAACCGTAATGACGAAATGCTTCGGTGTCCATTCGCAGACGACACGAAGATTGGCAGAGAATACAGAAAGAAATCCATCGAGAAGGCAGTCAAGGTTTCTGACACCCGCACATGCACACGCACTATAAAACATGTACAAAAGTAATCAAGGTGTCTGATGTGCAAGCGGGACACGTGACTAGCGTTGGAGCACTTCGTCCAATACCATCATCCATTTGATCAGGATTGAAGTATGCCATTCATTTCTTCATTGATATACAAGCAAGTAGAACTACTGCAAGCCAAGCCGCTATGATAAACAGCCTCGGCAATAGCACACGTGGGAACTTGGACGGGATACGATGCACCATAATTCCGCCATTACTCGTAGACACTGAACATGACGGCTCCTTTGCTCAGATTTGAGTAGCCTCTAACTTACCTCCAAAAGGTAGAGAGTAGTCGAATTCTAATACAGGTAAACATCATCTTCATTGTCGCACTCATTTTCTTATAAGATGACTTTTACTTTCCCTGGCTTGTGAACCGTCTACTGTTCTCTCCTCCTCTTATCCATCTCCGTTTGGATCACCATCTCCCACTCTTTCCTTCTTCCATTGGGTCTTACAATATGAAGCTTTCAATATTTTCCGTATCTGCCATTGCAGTATCTGCAAATGCATCCGCTCATTTGGAGAGCCGTCAATCGAATTGGACCATCGGACAAACTGTTCAGACAAGCAGTGGACCAGTCAATGGACACCCTAGTAGAGATGATTCGCAGGTTTCCGAGTACCTAGGTATTCCATTTGCCAAACCACCTGTCGGGGATTTGAGATTTGCTACGCCAGTTGCATACAATGGTGATACGACTATCAATGGCACCAATTTTGTAAGTAAAACTTTGTAAAGGCATTTGTCCCTTGCTAATACAACTATAGGGCTATTCATGTCCTACCCGAACTACCACATTCAATGATGCCATCGTTGCACAATCAGATATCACTTCAACAGGGCTGGGAGTACTAACCTTACTTCAAAGCTCGACAGCACAAAGCGAGGATTGCTTGACCTTAAACGTGTGGACGAAGCCACAAACCGGCGATTCAAAGAAGGCTGTTTTAGTGTGGATTTACGGAGGATCGTTTAGTAGCGGGACTTCTTCCATGCCAGCATATAATGGACAGCATATTGTGGAGCAAGAGGATGTGATAGTGGTATCTCTCAAGTATGCCCTAAGCTTCTCGAACTGTTGAATTTTACTAATTGAGAACTAGTTACCGATTAAATATTTTTGGGTTTCCCGGTAACCCAGACAGTCCTGCCAATCTCGGACTCCTAGATCAAAGATTGGCCGTTGAGTGGGTTCGTGACAACATTGAAAATTTTGGTGGTGATGCATCCCGTATCACTTTGTTCGGACAAAGTGCTGGCTCAGCTTCGGTCGATCTCTATAACTATGCTTGGGCGCAAGACCCCATTGCTGCTGGTTTCATCCAAGAATCCGGTACAGCACAGAGTTGGGGTCTGCCAAGTACAGCAGAACGTATCGCGACAGCCTGGTATAATGTGAGCGAAGCTTTGGGGTGTGGCGGCCCATCCGCTAGTAACGTTACTAGTTGCATGCGTACCAAAAGTACAACGGATATTCTCAGCGGAATATCTGCGACCACTGATTCCCCTGGATCTTTTGGTATATTAGGAAGCTTTCTGCCAACCATCGACGATACCGTCGTATTTTCCAACTATACTGAACGTTCCTTAGCCGGCAACTTCACAAGTAAGCCCCTATTGATTGGAAGCAATGACAAGGAAGCCACTCTATTCGTCGTCGCAGCGACGTTACAAGGTGTGAGCACTTCCAATGCAGAAGAGCAAACTGTCGATTTAATCGGCTTCACTTGCCCAAGCGGTTACCGCGCAAACTACTCAACCAAAGCAAATGTTAACACTTGGCGTTATCGCTACTTTGGATCCTTCCCCAATACAATGATCGTTCCTAATGCTGGGGCATGGCACACTGCCGAAGTCCCCCTTCTTTTTGATACAAATCTCGCCAACCCTCCCGAGACAACCCAACAGGTAGAAATCGGAAAATACATGCGTGGAGCATGGGCTACATTCGCCAAGGATCCAGAAAATGGCTTGACCAACTATGGATGGCCAAAATATGACGCCGCAGAGGATACCCTCATTAGATTGGCATACAATAATCAGACTGGCGTAAACGCTGCAAGTCCATTGCTATACGATGCGGATTGCCCCACAACGCCCATTTTTAGCATAAATACAACAGGCACAATGTCAACTTCGTCTGGCACTTCGACAAGCAGCTCGAGCCCAGGCTCCACACCCACAACTGTATCAACCTCCGGGGGAATAAGTCTGGAATCTGGTATCCTGGGATTGTTTTTGGCAGTGGTATTTGGATCGTATTTCTTATTGTAAGTATCGCTGAACACGTTCATATTGTGATCTTCATACTAACTATACACAGGAGAGAATTGAGAGCAAGTTTAATTTTCCTTTAAATCAGGCTTATTATTAGATTGTATGGCAAGTGTACACATGAAATTGGTTCTTCACAGTCCATCATGCTGTAAAAGACGACCTTCACGTCGTACGCGAACTATCTTTGGATTTCCATCCGCTTGTCCCATCTCACAAAACAAGAGTATGCTTCTTTTTTTTTGTTGAAACGCCAGGCATAAATATAATACAAAGCCAATAGTGACTTAAGCTCCTCCATCCTCTTACCTTATGATCCAAATGCTGAGCAGTGGACGTGGGCCGGTCTTATGTGTAAATCGGGTTTAAAAGTTGGATTGACTGTAAGATCGTGCGCTATCCTTGGTTCGAGGTGCTCTTCAATTTTTGAAGTCAGATTCGAGTCGACGATGAGCTTTTGTACTGCTGTGGCTGCGAGGTATTTTGGACGCGCTTTGCACGCTTATTGGTTGACTGGGCTTTTCCACTACGAGTGCTGCGAGCTTCTCTAGGCTGTCTTTTCTTGGACAAGGATTTGTGAGAATTATGATCTCCATGGAGGCTGTTGGATACAGAATTTTGCTTGAGAGGCGTTGAGGGGTTTCTATTTGCGGACATGGAAGTTGGTGTTGAAGGGGGGTTTGAAGCCGGGTAGTTAGCCGAGTCGTACGTCAGGTAGTTTTCCGGATCTCTACCCGAATCGTAGGCTGATTCGTAAGCTTGGCCGGAATTGACTTGCGATTGTTGTTCCGAGATGAATGCTCCAAGTCTATCTTCTTTTCTCACCATGGTCTCTTTGTGCTCCGTCATGTGTTTACCTCGCGCCCCCTCCAATTTTCTTATGTGTATAAATTCGTTGCTGGCAATCTCGATAATTCGTCTCTTGTCGAAGTTTTGGCCGTCAAATCTCAATCCGGCTTCTCTAATTACCTCCATTGCTTCCGCTCTTCCTCGTGGTGTTTTGTTCCTCTCTCCTGCCATTATCCAGTGTCGACGCAATATAGCCGTGATATACAATATACGCGAATAACCCATATTTATCTCCTTCCCGTACTTTCTGTTGTACGCCGGGCACCAACCAGAGAGCACAGCCCAGCTAATCTCCCCACTTTTATTCCATTCTCGCCCCTCGGAATGAAACCTCGATCCCTTGTTGCTGCTATACTTTCCGAGTTCGGTTGGCGTCTTTTTCACATCCCGGTTTTCTGAGTGCATGCATAGGGGTAAGATGGGTAGGTTGGGGTCGAAATCGTGGTTGAAGCGAGTGGTGATGATGGCTTCAGTAGGGTCTGGGAGTTTCGGGTAATGTATGCAGTGGACTTCGATAGCGTCGAGGTTTATGTCTATCGAGGTTTTGCTAGAGGATGTCGACATGATGAACACTGAGTTTGTACTTGAGAGTGAAGAGCTATTGTAAGAGTGTGAGGATGTCTGTTGTTAGTTTTTTGTAAATGTTGTGAAAGTTTCTAAGAAATTTATGGAAGCAGAAAGGAAAAGAAAGAGTACTCAAGGGGAAATCAATTTGTTTTGTCCACAAGCACACTCCAGCGAGGAGTCATTTGCTCTTGGTCGTGACGCATTGCTTTAATTTGTGTCGAATAATCCATTTTTCTTTGGAATGAATTCTCAAACGAGGATTCATTTCCCATGAATTGACTTATTCAAGTCCTGTCATATTATTTCTTTGCATATTGGAGGAGTCATTGAGATATAATCACTCTGGGTAGACCGGAGAGGGGGGGTTGTCGGCTGGCTTATCTAGTGGGTATATTGAAAATAGGGGAGGGAGTTGGGATAATCAGATAAACAGAATTTGGATACATAGCAAGCGAAATTACTTGGGTAAAGTATTTAAATATTCAAAGTTGAATCGAATCAAGGAAACTACAATGTTCAAGCCAGATTTAACAATTGGGGAGTGACGATCTATGAGCTAGGGTAGGGTTAGAAGGATCACGTGTTAAAGTGGACAATTATCACCTCCTCGCTCTAAGAAGAGACTACTTTCTATAGCTCGATTCTTGGCTTCCTATTGAATTGTTTCCAATATTAAATATCTGTCCTTATCACTTCTTGACTTAAAAGTACACAGAATATTACTTCCATATCATTGTATTCGTCACAAAGCTTGTAATCTATTGTCTGTTTGATCGACGTATCCAATTCACATCTACGTCTTCCCTTATAAATAGCCCTACAAGGAAGATTATCAATTATAGGTCACTGTACCTATCTTCGAAGCTCTTCAATGTATCATTCCAAAGACAGCTCGTCAATAGCTCACAACTTAAACAAACACGCTTCGAAACGAAGACATTTATTCGACGACCGGTATTTCTTCTCTCGTTTTTCCCAACCGCCAGTTGAAGGATTCCAATTTTGAGATGGACGATTTGATAGAAAGCCAGCGGGGACTGGTGTTGGAAGAATTCTCGCAAGATGATAAATTCGAGGTCGGATCGGAGCCAGAAGGAGAAACAGGATTACATGCCAGTTCGATTTTTAGAGAAATTGATGAAGAGAACGCAGGCGCCGGGAATGATTCTGTTCAATCCTTGACTGAACGAGGGAAAAGCATCATGGACATATTGGATGTTTCTATAGCAAGATCTAATGATTTGTTATTGCGCCGGGGGATTTTCCAACCGCCAACAATTTTCAAACTTTCAGATGAGTTACTCGGGATGATTTCAATCTTTATTACAGAGCCCCAGCTCGCCGAGCCTCCTTCTACCACTTGCAAACAACCGCTTTTCAAACGGCGCCAAAGGAATAAAGAATTTGAAGAAAGTGCAAAAACGATCCAGAGTCTGCTATTAGTATGCCGAAGATTTTGCAATGTCAGCTCACCCTTTCTTCTTCCAACCGTGCATGTTGAAATGAATGCACAATCCCTTGCGCGCCTTGATATGATTTCTCGGCATCCTACTATCGGCAAAGGCGTTAGAACTGTGACAGTCATTAATCGATTCTTGAACTACACGTTCGATAGCTTTGAGAAATTCCATCGTCTAAAGACTAAGTACTTATATTGTTCTCTAGACATGGTGATATCTGATGCAGTTCCGGCAGACGAGGGAGGGGAATCCAGGATGAGTAGGGAGTTATATCGGCGGTATATATTGGATCGATCAGGCGGCAGTGTCAATGAAAGAATCTTGCGTCAAATCTTCTGGGAAAAAGCTTATGAGCGGTACAAACATTTCGTTGTAGAACAAGAAAGCATAACAGAAGAGGATGTATTTCTGGAGGGCGTTGGCACTGCGGTCGCTCGAATGCCAAGGGCAACAACACTTCATATTAGCGACAGGGGCCGTGATTATTTTCATAAAGGTCGCCCTCGCCCAAGACTTTGTTCAACATCAAAATTCCTTTTTAACTATTGTGAAAATGAGGATGTACTCATCGACGACATCATTAAATCCAAACTCTTTGGGTATGAGGACGATTTTGAGTTACACTTTCGAGCCGACAAAGGTTGGACTTCACCACCCGCTCAGGTACTTCTTAAGCTTCCAGGTGCTATCTACAAGGCTGGTAGGTCACTCGAAAACATATTTGTTGAGATAAAACCTCCCAGGGGTTCCAATACTTTAACCTCATCTGAAGACTTCAAAAAACTTTCAGCTGCGACACAGAGGCTAAAACATTTCACATTTTGCTACAGATGGACGTATATAGAAGAAGATGATGAGTGGTCGCCCAGGGAATTAAATGGTTTGGTTAGATATCTTTCTGCGATTGTGAACACAAATGCTCTAGAAAAGATTGAGATCAACATGGAATTGATCCCTCTAGAGCTGAGACACTTAGACATGGAGAAACGTGCTCTATTGGCGCCTTCTTTGGGAGCAGTTTTCACCAGTCGTATATGGCCGAATCTCAGATCAATATGTTTGTCCCAGATACCGCTTCATCTATCAGAGTTAGAGACATTCATCGATAATTTAAAGTCATCAGATATAGTAATGCATATAAAAGATATGTATCTCATAAATGGCTCGTGGAGCGACGGATTCGAAGTATTCAAAAGAAATTCGATTCAAAATTTGGTACTTGAGGAGCCATTTTCAGTTTTGGAGTGCCGAGCATTACTTTTCAGCGGAAAGCTTTTTTGGGACTGGGACCAGAAGCAATATTATTGGGACTTTGGCGATTCGATAAAGGAAACCACAACAGGTGGTTACTAAGGAAGGAGCACACTCGATTCTCATCTAAGTCTCGAATCGGTGTACTAGGGGAAGTTTGTGCTTTATCCAAGCGAGGGTTTATGGTCTACGACCTTTCATAGTTTGCATATCACCTTGGATCAACAGTAGTGTTGGAAGCAAGTATAGATGTTTCAATCTGGCTGAGAGCCATGATGGTAATGGCATTTTTCGAATACAAGGGGCACTGAAATGTACAATGTTCAAGGTAGACAGGATGAGAATGTATGTCAGGAGGTATGTAGTCCACGACTCGAGATGATAAATTTGGTTCTCTGGAGTTTGAGGCAAGAAAAGAGATGTAGTAGCTGTTCAAGCAGTATCATAATTAATCATGCAAGATATTGGAACTTTCCATATTTTAGGTAGTTTAGGTAGTTTGGGTAATTTAGGTAGTACATGTAAAATTTCAACACACCCATGTTCGAGTCATGAAAAGCTCCAAGAAAGCACCACTGAGTGATATTACAACAGGAGAATGAAACTGTTCATCCATCAAGCAAGAATCCACGCGATATCGTCAAAATCAACACACAGTACAAAAAAACCCTTCTCGTAATCTACAGTAGCATTCAGAGACACACACAAACTCAACTGAACCAACAAGAGCTGGCCATAATACAGCACTCCGCGACTCCGATGCCCATACCACATCACTAAAAATAGCCCTCCCCTCGAACTGGTAATCTTCAACCACACATTTCTCGGACATCAGGAGATACTGTGTTGTTTCTTCCAATCGAAGAACATGCGGATATGCCGTGCTTTCTAGAGTCGCGAAGCCACGGGGGGGTTGAGGATGTCGTCTAGATCGATATATGTTTTGTTGGGTTTCTCGACCCTAAGGTTACTAGTTCCAAGCTGCGACGCAACGCCCACTAAGATTTAGGCTCAGCACAGACATCCATTCTTCAAGATCCACCAATCCACCAATCCGCCAATCCACCGACAAACTCCGGAATCTTCCCGACGCTCTACAGAGAGAGCACAGCACTGAACCACCAAATATTTCATGCTCGAATTGATGCTTCCATACAACGTTCTCTCGTCCCAAAAGGTCCTGCAGGTGTATATCGCACAGATGGAATTCTCCATTGGGAAGAAGAGGACATTCAAACGAATGCAAAAAAGTAATTGCATCCGGCATGCTCTTCATCATCATCCAAGGTAGGAATCCCTCTACTGACAACACGCTACAGCACGCCAGGTATGGCTGGCACAGCACATCAAGCACAGTCAGTATGGGATGTGGTGTTACAATGACTACCTACTTGATCGGACACCGAGCACCGAAGTCTTCTATGGCGATTCAATAGGTCTTGCGTGCTTTGCCATAATGGATAATTATATATAAGATAAGACTCATATCCTTTTCCTTTTTTGCATTCTGGATATTTATATTCAATATTACTTGTGTCGTCTATCTGAAGTATCTGAATCGCGCGATATATACACGAATTCTGGTCAAGATGAGGTTTTTATGTTTACATGGAAAAGGCACAAGTGCTGAGATCTTTTCTATTCAATCTGGTATGTTATCTTCTCCTCCTCAGGAACCTTCACCCAAATTACTATTGGTCAACATATTTCCATCTTACAAAACCATCTTCTAACGCATACCTCCCAGCAACATTCCGCCGTCTCCTTCCTCCCTCATATACATTCGATTTCCTCGATGGTCCCTACACATCTCCGCCCGCAGCCGGTGTATCCCTCTTCTTCGACCCACCATATTACGCCTATTACCACTCCTCAGACCCCTCCGCCATCCGTGAATCCTACTCCTTCCTCCAAGAACACATTGATAAAAATGGTCCTTACGATGGTTTAATGTGTTTTTCGCAAGGATGTGCGCTCGTCGCGGGTTTCTTGCTAGATCATCAGGTTACACGACCGCATATTCCTTTGCCGTTCAGCTGCGCCATTTTCATCTGTGGAGGCATGCCATTACCCATCGTTGAAGATTTGGGTATTGAGATTCCCACTTTCGCACGAGATTTGGAAACACAATCCGTAAAAGAACTCTTCGCAACCGCAAACTCGGTCGAAACGGCAAAGCCTGGTGATGATTATTGGAATACAAAGGCGGAGAAAACGTCTATTCTGAATGTGGAAAATATAGATATGGAGAATCCATATGGAATACAAGTTCCTCAGGGATGGAAGATACAGATCCCTACCGTACATATTTATGGACAGAAAGACCCCCGTCGGTTGGCGGGGTTGAATTTGGCGAGCTTCTGTGCGGGAAAGAAGAAGGTTTGGAATCATGGGGGTGGTCATGATATTCCCAGGTTGTCGAAAGTTTCAAATGAGATTGCGGGATTGGTGAAGTGGTGTGCAAGTGCTGTAGAAGAGGAGAGAGAGGCCGAAGGGTTGTGATGTAGTATGATGTGATAGGGAACGCATTCGAAGGAGCTTTGTAAGATCTTGGTTTCTATGAAGTTATATTGCCTAGAACTGGTTTCTTTTCTTCGAAGGAAGTATTTAATAAGAAGAAAGTTTAGACTACGCCCCTGAGGCCTATTTACGACAATCTTCATGGGTTTTTGTATGTTCGACTGCTTTAGGGGCTGCTACCATGATCCGAGGACTTGGAAGGATATTACGGATATATTTAGACTTTGGGATATTCTTGCTACCCATTATACTAGGCTAAAAATATTCAATACAAGTTACATTACATTATCACTACAATAGTCTTACACGCCACCTCTTCTATTTATCCCTAAATGCAATATCTTATCTCCTTCTCCTCTCTCTCTCTCTCGCCTCCTCTCCTAATCTATAAGGACCCAACGCAACCTTGATATCACCTGCATATCCGACATCTCCTCTCGCCTCTTCCAACTTCTTCGTCACCTTCCCTACCATTTTGGCGATCCATTTATCATTAACAGTGACGTTGACAAGCATCTTCTTGATTCCTTTCTGAGCCTTACAATTCATCACGAGATTCGATCTGTGACCGAGGGCGAAAACAAGGAGACGAGGAGATAAGATGCGGGAACAGAGCTGAAAGAAAACTAAACTAAACCCCCCCCC
>PHWZ01000180.1:0-69080 GCA_004379285.1 Botryotinia calthae | reverse complement strand
TAGGCCTTATATAGGCACTACTGAAAGAGCTAGTCTCTTTCGCATTCGCTTATTCCCTTTGATACAGTAGCCATTGTATTGAAGTCATTCCCTTGAAGTGAATACCCTTGTTCACACAGTATTAGCCTCTACACCTTATAGCAGTTATATATATACTAAAAGACTAAAGAGCCCTTGAATAGAATATATTATTCTTTCTGAATATACAAATGGATCTTGTATTAATTGTATATATGAATATAAAACTAAATGTTGTAATTTATTTGGTAAGTAATATATTATTGAAAAAAGAATACAAATATATACTAATTTATTAATGTATAGATAATCCTAAAGATCAATCAAAGTATTTATAATAAAAGAGTATTTCAAATAAGTTAAGTCCTAGAAAATATACAAAGAATAAAGAGAATAGTTCTGATACAAATTCTACTTTGGATATTAGTGACAATAAAAACAGTGAGTCTGACTCTAATGACAATAACAAGGAGAAAAGGAATTTGAAAATGGAGCTTTTGAAGCTTCAATTGAAAAAGAAAAAGAAGGAAAAGTTGAGGAAGAAGGAAAAGAAAAGAAAGTCAAAAAAGAGTAATAAAAGTTATGAAAAAAAGAAGTTTTGGAGTAAGTAATTGGGGATTGGATATTATAGAGAATTCGAAGGGATAGAGTTTGAAGGGATGGAGTTCTTTTTAGAGTAGTTTGAATGTTATTTGGGAGGGTCTAGATTCAAATTATAAATAAATTAGATCTTTTTTATAAGAGAGTATTTTTGAGTTTGTATTTTATTATTAATGATTAATATATTGATATCGAATTTTCTGATTTGAAGTATTATAACTGAATTCAGGATCTAAAATATTATAATAGAGGAGTTTAGGTGAGTTTAGATGCTATTAGACCTTTGACCTTATATACTACAAAAGATTTTCGGATCAAAATATTACATATGTGATATTTTTCGATCTCAAATACTACAAAAAAAAAATTGTGATAGACTCAAATGCCACTTATGGTATTTGAGGTATGAAAATTAATTTTTGTGGTATTTGAGGTAATTATCGTACATTTTATTCAATTCTGAGTAGAAGATTCGAACACACACTGACTTAACATTCAGAAGACCATGGTGGGCACATCAATGATTACTGCCACTACCTTCCCTCGATTCATGAGCCTTGCTATAGAGTTACGGAGTCAAATATGGCGTGATGCATTGCCAGATAACATCGAACCAGCTTTATACCAATTCAAAAGAGGATGTTGGCACCCTGTTTTTCTTTCGGAATCCGACTACCAGTATCGTTCGTGGGATGAAGTGGAGAACTTGCGTCTACAGTTCTTTGAAGAAATGTTAGGCAATGTCCAAATAAAGACGCCCTTGGTATCGGTCAACTATGAGGCTCGCGAAATTGCTGTCAACTGGGCTCATGAAATGGGTTTTTTTGTTCAGGAAATTGGAGGATATCCCATATTTTCATGTCCTTTCGACCCGGAACATGATATGCTATACATTCCACCTGGTCAAGAAATTTCGGCCAAGACAGAACCTGTTGACATACTTACTGAGTTTGAATTAACTGACACGCCACCTTGTTACAGAATTGACGTTGAGAATTTCGCCGTAGCAGAGTCAACAATTTTGAAGCATAATCTTCCAGTTCTAGGTAACATGTTCAGCTATTCACCAATGCAGACATTGACTATCATCATTGGTTCTCCTCCAAAGATAAGAAGCGCTGGCAACGATTCAAAACTACAGGAGCGATGGGAGCTCAGACAAGAAGGAGAATATGACTGGAGCAACACAAAGGAGCCATTGGAGTTTCAAGGTAGAAAATTTCCCGGTAAAGAGAATTTATACCGGATTCTAGGAGAATTGAACGAATGTTTTTACCAGGATATTGAAATTTTTGACATACCCAACTTCAAAGTTAAAGTTGTTTCAGCCATTAGGAAATAGAAGATGTTTTTATCGATAACGTGGACAAAGACTTGATAAATTCTGCACTCCAACAAGGCGTTTTAGTGGATAGGATTTAGCATGTGGCTTTCGTGGGAACTCATTTGCAGGTTTTCGAGCATGAGATTACGTCCTAAATTGGGATTTTAGTCTGCTGGAGTCTATACAAATTAATATTCGTGTTGCTCGTTTTCTTCTTTGATGTTGTGGTGGGACTTAATGAATTGTGTTGAGGGGTCTCAGTATTCCAACAGATTTGAATAGACGTGATATCAGTGAACAAGTGTTTGAAAGGAAGAAAACATGAAAAAATGCCTGCATAATTTGACTTGGTCATTGAAATCACTCTTGGTTGATTGTACTTGGAGATACTAAGCTATAAGCAAGTCCTTCGACTCGAGCTTAAACTGTCAGTTTGGTGCATATGTGAGTGCCTTTTTTGTCTGAGGCGACCTGGTAGGGGGTACTAGTAGAATGCTCACAACCAGTATCAAGATACAGATCAGCCCATCACTTTACGTTGAGATCACAGACTTTGCTTTCTTGATGAAGAAACTGCTAAGAATAAAATAGCACTCGAAATACAGGGAAAAAATTTCTATTATGTCTTAATAATTTATCTACTACAAAGCAAAACATTCAACCTGGGGTATTAAGTGTATCTACAACAAACTGTACTTCTTCCATGTCCTAACAACTATCTGCACCTAAAAAATATGGAATGAAAATGTGTCAAGCGAACTCATTTCTTCTCAACACTCTTCTTCGCTTTCTTGCTTTTGGGTGAGCAAGAGGAAAGAATGGAGGTTAACCAAGTCTTATAAGTGAATCGACTGCGGAGGGTAGTGGATGAAGATGAGGATGATCGAGAGGCACCAGGAAGGACTTTCTCGATGATTCTATGAAGAGAAAAGAGTATCGTTAGTCACAAGTTCACAAGTATCTGAGCTAGAAGACCATATAATGTAGGATCATCTTGTATTTCTATCTTTCTTGCTTTTGTACAGTCATTGCATTTCCCCACTCAAATTATCCATTCACTCCTCTATCAGCAGTAATAAAAGTCAAAGCGCTCCACTTACTGCGCCAAGAGAACAGCCCTATAGTAAACTTGTCCTTTGTCCAACTTATCCATTGCCTCCGCGATACCTGACTCCGTCATAGGGAAAGTTTGAACGATTGGTTTAATCTCATGGAATGCAGCAAATTCCAACATTTGCTTATGTGCACTTCTGTTTGCGACAAGGTTTCCTTGAATGTTGATACCAGCGACAAGGAATGGCATGTATGGGATCTCGAGGTTCTGGAAGGAAACTGTCAAGGGGTAGATGGTGGAGCGGGGTGCCATGATTGGAAGGATAAGTTCCCAGTTTGGTTGAGCGGCAGCGGTAACGAGGAGACGGTTGATTGGCTTAGAAACTTTGAGTTCTTTAACGTCTTTGGTAGCGATGAATTCGTGTGCACCGAGCTTGATGGCTTCAGCCTTCTTCTTGTCTGAGCTACTCAATACAACAACTCTGCAACCCATCTTGGCAGCAAATTGAATAGCCTAATGTCCCAATCCACCAACACCCATCACAGCAACAACATCAGTGCTCTTGATACCCTGCAGGGCAGAGAATGTGGTAGCACCTCCACATTGTAAAGGAGCGGCATACTCATCAGGGATGGAGGCTGGTGTGGGGAAAAGGAAGGCTTCACGCCAGATAGCGTGGGAAGCAAATGATCCTTGATCAAGATTGGCATATCCGTAAAGAGCACGTTCTGGGCAGAAAACTTCGTTTCCAGTAAGACATTCGTTACAGTGACCACAAGAATCGTGCTCGTAACCCCATCCAACACGGTCTCCTTTCTTAAGATACTTGGCATCAGGGCCAACAGATTCAACAATACCAACACCTTCGTGGTCAAGGACCATGTCGGCACCTTTCTAGATGTGGGTTAGCTATAGAACAGATGAGAAAGGGTGGCAATGGAGTAGAGACTAACGTAGTGAAGATCTGTTCCGCAAACACCAGAAGCGGTAATTTTTACCAAAACACTGTCACCTTTGAGCTCTTCAGGCCTAGTGGTGGTGCTCTTGATGGGGGTACCATCTGCTCTGCCCTTGAAAACTGTGAAGGTAGGCATGTTGATTGGTTGATTGTGTTATGGGAAGAAATAGATGTTTTGAGGATGGATTTGAAAAGTTGGAATTTCAAGTGAAGTTATAGATGTTTTTGAGTGTCTTGAGAAGCTGGAGAAAAGAGGAGAAGAGGAAGTTGATTGATATGGAATAAGATATATTTGCTATGGATTTTTACTCCCATTATATAATCTTTGAACTCAGGGCCGCTCCTCCATGTTTGGGTCCAGGCACCATCCGGCCCAAAATTCTGTGCATTGGTTGCTGATTAGTGACAATGTCCATCGGTAAAGTGTACAAGCGCATACACTCACGGGATTGTTCGTAATCAAAGTTACCGATCCGCATCCGACGGAGGTCTCTTAGGATTACATGATCTTGAAGGAGAAACCGGAAGGCAAATTGTGGACATTCATTGCTTCATGTCTGAGTGGGACCCATGTTCTTTAGGCTCATGACTAAACCCGAAACAAAATCTACTAGGGTCTAATCTCCGGATTCCCCATTAGGGCTGAGCCATGTAAGCAATGTTGGTGACCAACTGTTGGATGATAAGGTAAGTCAACGGATTATTGGTTATTATCAATCAAAGTTTTCGCAATGCGGTGTTAATCTACAAATGCATTTCTGGAGCATCGGAGTTGAATATAGAATAATCAAATGTGCTACCCCACGATCTTCGTGTCTTACTATGAGCCAATTAGATTACACGCTCATGCGCCGAGGGTTTCTCGGCAACACTCCCAGCCTCAAGCCAAGGGTCGAATTTTGCTGTCTTGACACCCAAAGTCGATATCACATAGCTGTGGATTGCTGTACTTGGAAGCTACCAAAATGACAAGTCCTCCACGATTGGCTCTGACTTTATGATTGTAAATGGCCATGGAGTAATTTCTTTGTCATAGTTCAATCGTGTTGTTACAATGGACAAGTGGATAATATCCATGTGGTTAAAGCATTAGTTCTATACGAACAATTACATACGTAACTACCGAACGATAATCTCGCTACTCCACGATATTGTTTCCCAATACAGCTACCACCCACATGCATTTACCATGATGTGCATATTGCCATACCATTGCCAACCCGATATTTAATTTGAGAAAACTATAGTAATAGAATGGAAAGAAACAAAAAAAGTACGCCTGGAAACCATGTCTCTTATTGATCATCATCATCATCATCATTATTATTATTCCGGAAATATCGTCCCCATATTCGCCCATAACATCTCGAAGTCTGTATATGAATCTGCTGGAAATGTCATATCAATGGATTGAGCCAGGATATCTTGTATTTCTGCATTCGTCTCGTTATCGAAAGATAACGAATCTACACCTTGCATACCAGTGAAGCTGTCATCGAGAAGACTCTCGTACCCCGAGTCTCCTGCACTCATAACAGATTGCACTTCATCGGGCTTTATCATGACTTTCGACTGTTGCGCCATTATTTGCTTCTCATACGTCTGCGCAAGACGGATATCGACTTTAGCACTGAGTTCAGTCATGACATTAGCAGCGCTGGCAGCTTGAGCGAAATTGTTCCCAAAGTTATCGAAGACAGCGATGGCGAGGTCGAGAGCACCCCTTGCTGCTCGAGTCTGTGTGCCTTGAGGATATGCGAAGATATAACCGACCAGAGTCATTGCACAGTTCCACTGCCATTGGAAGGATTCCTGCCAGCCTGCTAGGATGGATGTCGACAAGATTACATGATGCATGATGTGCGTCAACTGCATAGCATGGCCAACACATTTGAGTGCGATTTGTTCTGAGAGAGGAGTGGGTGTGCTTCCTGGATTGAAGATGATAAATGGACGGCAGAGGTTGGTGCTAAGATTGTGGTACATAAGTTCCAGGAGAAGTCGTTGTCGTTGAAGCCACAGTGGTGCAAATGGCTCAATATTGATGTGTGATAGGTCTGTGGAAAAGGGGGATCCACCATTGAGACGATCAGTCTTGAGTGCCATGGGTACACCCCTGAGCCATTCATCCATCCGCTCTAAGTGTGGTTCCAGCATATCTGCATAGGTTCCGAGAGTTTGCAAGTCATCCCAAATAGTTCCTCTTACGCTGACTGTGTTAGGGACTGGGGTATCGTAGAAAGCAGAGTAGGCCGATCGAGCAACAAGCAACAGTTTCGTATTGTGAAGATTCCAAGTCAACCAGGTAACGTTGTCACCCAGAGGTGCAAAGCTTTGTCCTGCAGCAATAGCAACATCGCGGTCATCTGTTGGAAGGGTGCATGTAGTATTACACTCATGGACCAAAAATGGACGACCGAGTTTCATGCTCATTTTGCTCTCCAAAACGTAGAGTGTCCACCACATGCGTTTCCGCAATTCTCTTTCCTTTCTTGGCATTTCTTGGGGAGGCTCGACATGTAAGCCAAGCATATAGGCTGTTCGTACAGCAGCGCTGCAAGCGCTATCTGCCATATTTTGAAATGATCCACAGCAGAGGTATATGGAGCAGAGAATGTGACATTGGAGAGTGGCTATCGTGGGTGCTTCTAGATCGGCTGCCAGTAGAGATTGACAACGTCGGTAATGCCATCTGCCAGCGATCGTCGCGTCATTGACGTTCACATTAGCTCTCGAACTGGGATTATGTGCACGTGCTACATTAGGCAGAAAAGACATGCCGTATTGCATGCACATTGCCAGGATAATATCGACAAGCGCGGAAGGTTTTCTCTCTTTGTCTGAATTCATCCATAACGACTGGTAATGCTCTTTGAATTCTTGTTCATCGATAATGGGATTTGAGGTATAGTATGATTGCCAAAAGAGTCCAAGAAAGTACTCTTCTTGTGTTGGTGAAAGATAGTCACCAACATTGAGGGGGTCTTCTATAGGAACCATCATCCCATTCTTGTTGTCTGATGTATCTGCAGTAGTCGGCCCATCGAGTACCTTACTCGCCGAATTCGGTAACATGGCATGAGCAGTATGCTTTTGATGTAGTGAAGCGGTCAAGAAAGTGTTGAGGCGCCCGATGAAATAGTACAGCGATGCTGAGCCATACCACGTCTTTTGTGGGGAACGTGCGGTGCTAATGTGAATGCCTTCCCATTCTCTCTTGATGGAGTTTGCGTCGAATTCAAGGCCGCTCATACCAGCCAAGCCACTCATACCGCTCAAGCCAGTGTCATGTCCGGATCGAGAACTCCCTATACTGTTCGGCGGTGAAGGAATTCCATGTGGAGGAAGCATTTGCATATTTTGTTTGCTATCGCTTGAGCGTTCTTTTTCGAGTTCTTTCTCAAGTTCCTGAACTTTTTGCTTAAGGCGTTCAATCTCACGATATGCATGTGGAAGTGTTGCCGACTTCAGAGCACCACTATTGCTGCAGTTGCCGCCCCGGGTTTTGCAGTTGTTACACGGATGATCATTATCGCATTTTATCCGATGAACTCGACACCAATCGCACGCTTTGGCCACTTGACTTCGTTTTTGACGTGGACGGGGCCGTGGAGGAGGTTCTGGAGATGCAGAAGTACTGGGCGTAGTGGAAGGCATGCTCACGAAAGTGGTGAACATTTTGGGAGTAATGTGATGGGTATCAAGTAGAGAGACGGAGAGGAGACGCGCTGGAGAAATGATGTTGGCTAGTTGGATGTATATGCGGCACAGCAACAGCTGAGATTTGATAGCAGGTTGCTACGAAACCCAACAGAAGGCTGTTGCTCGTGATCAATGGTCAACTAGTACCTCCTAAGGTCAATCTTAGGAAAGTCGAAAGTCTCAAGATATGAGGATAGAGGATACCAATCCTGTATGTACAGAATGTGGAGTTTGTATGATTTGCGGTGTCAAAAGTGCGAGCAGATCTCTGGTATTCTTTATTTGTGCACGGGTGGCACAATTAATGTGTTTTGGGTGCCAAGGGGTCTACCCCAACCAAGCCCCACCTGAAGGGACCCGGGAAGACAGATGGCTAGAATGCCACAAAACAAAGCACGGCTTATACGGCTTTGTACGAGGTACTATTCGATTTTTCCGTGGCCAATACCTAGTTTCATTACCAAAAAGGTCTAGGAATGAAGCAACTAGGTGATTTGTAGGGTTATACCAAGTAAGAGATGTATTGCTTTTCAACTTGACGTCTAAACGATTCGGTACGGGTTTACCAATAATTTATCATAATGCTAACACTCAGAATCGACAGCTATCGGAATCACCGTCATTATCATACCATTCTATATCACACATGTGGTACATTACCAATTTCTAATCGGCATATCTGAAAAGAGTTACCAAGCTTTGACTACTTAGGTATCGTTGCAACTGATTGAGGCGGAGATAGCGTTTTGGGCTTCGGAGAAGAGCCTATCGCACCTATGAGCCCCATAAAGGCTGCACTAAAACCCCTGTTGGCCTGTCAAAATGCATGGTAAATAGCACCGGAAAACGCTTGATTATGATTATCAGCCCTTCTTTCTTCATTCCACCCCACCTACTGAAAACTGCCTGCGGAGTACATAATCTTATTTCAAAAGAGGAATTTCCTCTCACCACAACATAGAAACGTCAACCAGCTAATCCACAATACTATCATCATGGATAGAGCATTATAATCGATAGCAAAACCCACTGTAAATGTACGTACTCTCATCACACTACCTAATTTTAGCTACGGGGTCATTTAATACCATAATCTCTCTCAAAAAAAACAATAACACCCGTCACTGTAAGTCATTGAGTTCTCATCCATACAAATTGCAACTCGGGTCCTTGCCACGTGAGACTTTCATCAATAGAACCAATCATAAGCGATCTGAGAAGATATTACGGCCACAAAATTACTGCCTAGAACTTCAAATTGTACGTACTCGGGTCCGAAGCCGTGGATTCCGTATCACGGCAAAGAGCCGACTCAGATTTTGCTCATGATAATGTCTTGAATACATGGCCCGGCTTTCTTCATATCGGATGAATAAGCCGACAAATTTAAATAAGCTTACTTCGTTGCCAAAGAATAAGATTTGCCGAGTCCAAATTTCCTTTCACCATTTCTGTATTCCGTTCTTGCGAATGCGAACACAGTGGGATTTCTGTTTCAGTTTGTGTAGACATAGGATTGTGGTGAAGTACCCTTGATGATGGCCATTCTTCGAGCTTCATCACAATTGCCGTACGAAGTATGGTAGTAGCCGGTTCGCTCGGCATTTTGATCAGTGTTTTTTTGGTAAGCATTGCATTTACGATTATCAGCGCAAGGTCAAAATACTCCGTAACAAAAGGGGTTACCTTCATTGGTCTTGCCATCTGAACACCATTATCTCAGCGTTTCATTTTATGATAGGACGTTGATAGAAAGAGGTATTATTATCTAGATATGGAATGTGCTTAAGGCACGGATCTTAATTCACCATCATTTTATGCAACGGCATGTTTCTTCAGCGGGGGGGATCTTATTAAAAATTCCCGCGCGTATGGGTGTGATGTAATCCCGCCTCTTTTTCAGGGTCCTGCAGATATGCAGCGGGCCCGAGTCCATATATGCGGTGTATCCTGTGGTTCTGCAGAACCTTGTAGACCCTGAGTTCTGCATGGTCTCGGGGAACCAGGCAACGACATCAGCATCTGTAGCTTAAACATGAAGAATTACTCACGTGAGGCTGAGTTAGCTAAGAAACTTAGAAGCTTGGGACCAAACTCTCGGATTCACTTCACAAGATTGCTTGCAGCGGCTGGGACAGTTTACGATCACGATACCTGGCTGTTTGCTCTCTCTCTCTCTCCCTCTCTCTTCCAAATGATGCAGTGATCAGAGATCGAAATGCTGTAGAACGGAAAATACACAGTCGTCGGTTTTTACCGGGACCAGATTAAAGTTCGGATGCTTATGTGATGAAATCGAAGCCGTGATATCGCCTTGAGACATCCATCAGTATTGGCAACCCTAGCTCTTCTATAGCTTATCTTTCTCTGCCGATCATGGTTCGAGGATACGAGCTAACGCAGGACTAGGCTTCCGCTGCACGTTTATTCCATGTAAGCAGGGCTCCCACATGTCAACAACGTGAATTCGCCAACAGTTCGATTCCCAAAATATCGACATTAGTTGACCCTACCCAAGAAACGAGCTGAACAAAGCTTAACCTCGCTGTCTCTGCGCCGCATGCGGTATTACGGCAAGCCAGGGTTCTTTCTTCAACACCCTCGAGTTCGTAGTGTGGAATATGATTCGATGCGGGCTATGAAGTAAGACTATACGATAGTGACCATCATGGGTGGTAGGAACGAGGGCGAAAAGGGACTGAGGAGTGGTCTAAGCATCAAGTTGAACGTCTATATAAACGGCTCAAAGTCTCGACGTTAAGCTCAATCCTCCTCATCATCATCATCTTCCTTTCTCCGCTTCATTCATTGCAGAACGATCTCTTCCGATTGCCATCATCTCTTCACTTGAAGATCACTTCCTCTTTTCCATCTTTGCATACTATCTTCTTCACTAGCAGAAATGTTTAGCAAAGACTTCACAGCCGTCGGGCTAGCAGCTCTCTCCTTGGTCTCTCAATCCCAAGCAGGACCTACCTTGAGTACTTCTCATCTCAAAGCAAGAGCTCTCTTAGGTAACTCTTTTGGTGTTCCTGGACGCAATGCCACTTACGACTACGTTGTCGTTGGTGGTGGCAACGCCGGTCTAACCATCGCCATGAGATTGGCTGAAGCCGAGGCTGGCAGCGTTGCTGTCATCGAAGCTGGAACATTCTATGAGATTAGCAATGGAAACGTCTCTTAAGTTCCCGCTACTGATGGTGTCTTTGCTGGAAAAGGTGCCACTGATTGGCAACCTCAAATCGATTGGGGTTACCAGACTACCCCACAATCTGTAAGTTTGATGACTAGGATTTGAATCAAAGATGACTTACTAACATTCTCAACAGGGAGCACACAACACTTCTCTTCACTATGCTCGTGGTAAGACTTTGGGAGGTTGTTCTGCCAGAAACTTCATGGTCTATCAACGTGGAACTGTTGGATCGCTGCAGAAGTGGGCCGACCAGGTTGGCGATGACTCCTATGAATGGGATAACTTTCTTCCTTTCTACCAGAAGTCTGTTAACTTCACTGCACCCGACATGAGCCTTCGATCTGCCAACTCCACTCCCGACTTCGTTGCTGCTGATGCTGCATACTTTCCAGCTACTGGTCCACTTTCAGTCACTTGGTCCCACTATGCCCAAGCTTTCGGGACCTGGGCCATTCAATGTCTTTCTCAAATCGGCATACCAGTGATTCCTGGATTTTTGGGCGGAACCTTAATTGGAACTTCATACCCTACATTCACCCTTGATGCTGAAAAGATGACACGTGAATCTTCCGAGACTTCTTTCCTCAGAGTCGGTATGACATCACCTGACCTCAAGGTTTACACTCTTTCCATGGCCAAGAAGATTCTCTTCGACGAGAGCAAGAAGGCAACTGGTGTTCTTGTCGAGACTGGTGGCTACCCATTCACTTTGAGTTCCACCAAGGAGGTCATCTTGTCTGCTGGTGTTTTCGGGTCTCCACAACTCCTTATGGCTTCTGGTGTTGGACCAGCAGATGAATTGAGTGCTATCGGTATTGATGTCATTGCTGATCTTCCAGGTGTCGGAAAGGGAATGCAAGATCATCTATTCACTGGTGTCGGATACCGTGTCAATGCTCCTACCATCTCGAGCCTCGTAAACGATCCTGTCTATGCTGCTGAGCAACGTGCGTTGTACGAGAGCACCCCAGCTGCCGGCATGTACTCCAGTCCCGATACCGATGTCCTTGGATGTGAAAAGATCCCCGAGAAGTACAGAAGCCAATGGAGCAATGAGACTCAAGAGGCTTTGGCTGAATACCCTGCTGATTGGCCTGAGGTTGAGTACATTGCCATTTCTTCTTTCCTAGGCAACCAGGTCATCGAGGGAACCGACCCAAATGATGGATTCAACTATGCCACACTAGCAATTGCTCTCGTCGCTCCTCGATCCCGCGGATCTGTTACCATCACCTCCGCTGACACCAACGTTGCTCCTTTGATTGACCCAGGTTTCTTGACCGAGCAATCTGACGTCGACATCATGGTTGCTGCAGTCAAGCGTGTCCGTGAATTCTACGCCACCGATGCCCTTCAAAGCTTCGTCATTGGTGACGAGTATTTCCCAGGATTCAACACCTCGACCGATGCTCAAATCGCAGACTTTGTCCGAACCAGTTTCAACACTATTTGGCACGCAACATCCACCTGCTCCATGGGTCCAATCAACGACACCAACACTGTCGTCGACACCCAAGCCAGAGTTCTTGGTGTTTCCGGCCTCCGTGTCGTTGACGCTGCCGCTTTCCCACTCCTTCCTCCTGGACATCCTATGTCCACAGTTTGTAAGTCTTCTTCCTATAAAAATTAGCAATTGGACAGTAACTAACAAGTCATTCAGATGCTTTCGCTGAGAAGATTTCTTGCGATATCATTGGTTGTTAAGCAGTTCGCTTCCAAAGCGCCACCATCCAACACCATCTCTAATCATCGCTCCTCACCTTCATCCAATTTCTCTTTACTATGTTGTCAATAGATTCTTCTTAGAAGCACCATGACTAAATTTCTTATCTCTTCTTTTCTTCTGACCTCCCGCCGATGGCGCCGGAATATTTTGATGCACCACTTGAGTTCCAAAATTTCTTGCACACGAAAGCACACAGAGTACTCGGAAAATATTGATCTCTGCGTGCAGACCTTGTTAGCTGGATGTCACTGTACAACAATTGCTCGCATCCTCATTCTGAGGGGTAGCTTGAGCATCGTTGGGTTCTTTCCTTTTTGATGCAATATTTGGGCGGCGGATTTCTTTCATATGTACCGTACAGAGGAGACAGATGTACTATACAGTCATAGATATATAGTGGCAATCATCTTTTCATATAGCAACTCGCACACTTTCCATATGCTTTGCAGATCGTGACCATGTTTCATCGATTATGGTAACACTGCAGATGTAGCCAAGACAGACCAGGGGATTTACCTAATGACATCGCGATGATCTACGGATTTAATTCTGAGTAGACGCAGGTTTTTGTCATGAATTTGCTTTTTCATCTATTCAGTCCTATTGCCACCAATCATTGGGCTTTGCAAGGAAATCTACTCGTAAATGTTGAATAGTATTCGCTAATCCTTGACGCATGTATAACATTTTGCAGCGTTTGTAATCCAATCAACAGCATATATCCGTGCAGGCATCAATTCTATCATTGCTAATCTTATTCTGTTCGTTGAAGTTGGTGATTAATGATGTTACCGTACACAACATTCATATTAACAAAATTTGCTTATGGACTTTCACTTTCGCCTACTTTGTTAGGTCAACATCACATTTACTTCTAGTATCAATAACTAATTCCCAGACTTTCAACTTCGGACTATGGAGATTTTGACTATAACTTTGGTGCAAATCCTCAAACCTCAAAACTCGTGAACATGCCGTTCAATTGCGGGCTCCATTCCGGCTAATGTCATAGGTTTCTCGGCCAAATAGAAGATCAATTCGGATAAGATAACTTCACCGAAAATCATTGACTACCGAGCTCTCCCGAAAGGCTTCCGGCGCCACTTCATCAGTTACTCACGTGCAGTTACTTGCAGATCTTCTATCTACCCGCAGTTTCCACTCTTCCCGCTCAGCCCCGAAGCGCATGCCCCGAGTAAGAACTAGGGGATGCAATAGGGGTGCAATACTTTTACAATACGGTTTGCTTCAAAAGTCGTATATCATCCAAGCGATTGATTGCGAGCAAAATGTTTCATGTATGATTAATGAGATTCTACGCAGGTCCTCACACGGCTATCCAAAAACTATGCGGTATGCTCACGGCAAGTCATGTGATGCAGACCCGGCCCCTCAATGCACGCAATGAGCAAGTCGTTGCTAAGGAAACTAAGATCGCCAAGCAAAGCTGTAAATGCTTGGTGGTAAGTGGAACAGATCAAGCTCATATATGGGCTCATGCAAAGGCTGTGTAACGGGACCCGAATAGATGAACCAACGGTGAATTGAGTTGGGCGGTTCAGCCCGTACGGCATGTGGATTGTATGACCAAGCCGATCATGTGCACGGATTGTGGAGTTTGTTATCAAGATTGATTTCTAAGGTCACATGTGTGTGTGATTGTGCTAGCCACTAAGTCGGCTTGCTGAGCCACCCTTGACAAGCCACCTGTTGTCCGCCACTTGTCACTAGCCACAACAACATCTGAGGACACATCTCAAAAAAGTGGAAAATGCTCGAAATCAGAAGTGGATGAAGAAGTTGAGGGATTCAGGAAGGACAAGGAGATTAGAATGATCAGTTGAATTGACCTTGACACCTGAAGAGTTGAAGCAATGATCGTCAGGTAAGAGGCAAAATGATGTAATTATGATGTTATCAAATTTGTTTGTATTTTGTAGTTAATTAGATACTTGAATGTGAACAATTGTCGTGAACCATAAGTGAAATCCCAAACTCCTGATCCGTCTATCCCAATATATTGTCTAAACCAATACCCAAGTCTATGGTCATGAGTCGTAAGAGGTGTATAAAAAGATACATGAAATGAAAAGTGACAAAGGAAACTCGCTAAATGACAGCCATGTCTAATTCAAAGCCAAGAACGAATTTTGAACTGCGGCGGGCTCTTTGATACCCCACTGAACCATCCAGTTCTCCAACCAAACTCTGTTCAAAGGACCAAGGTTTCTCAAAGTCTTACTGGCAGACTGAGATACTTTGGTAGGTAATGTACGAGCACCCTTCTCAACGGCACCACCAGCTGCTGCCTTGGAGTAGAATTCAAGAAGGCGCATGGCGGGGTTGGCATCAACATCGACCTTGCCAGTGCGCTCAGCTTCATCCACTGAAGCTTTGAGTGCGTCAACCCATTGCTCAAATTTGACTGGCTTGACCATGCCTTCAGGGTAAGCGGCGATGAGGTTCTGTCCCAAGTCCTCTTCCTAGGAGGAGAATTGTGGGTTGACAACGTGGTAAGTCTTGCTGTGGAGAGGAGCAGAAGAGATAGCGCCGGTAGCGGCGTCAAGCTCTGGCTGAGATGCGGTCTCAAGGATCTCGCACAAGACCTTGGAGAGCTTGTCGACTGGGAGCCAATCGATGTGATCTCTGGATGGGAAGGTCTCTGGAACAACACCGAGATGGGCGGATGAGACAATGATAGATGGAATGTACTCGTGTTTGTTCCACATTCCCTTTTGTTGTTCTACTGGACCGGCTACGATACCAACACGGCAGACAGCAGTGCGGACACCGGAGATTTGAGCGGCTTTCTCGAGGAGGGCCTCAGCGATGAGCTTGGATTGACCGTATCCCATAGGTGCTGCGGCAGTGAAGTCGAGGATTGGTTCCTCAGGAACACCGCCAACTCCCTTGTATCCACCAACGGCGGCAATAGATGAGATGAACATCACGAAAGCGTTGTTAGTAGAGCTGGAAGCCATTTGAGCGAGGTTGCGAACACCAGTGATGTATGGCTTGAATGAATTGAGAGTCCAGTTGAAGTTGACTGGCCATTGGCAATGAAGGACGTGGGTAACATTCTCCAAAATCTTGGTGTAGTTCTCTTGTCCAACACCCAATTGAGAGTCGGAAAGATCTGCCTTGAGGAAGGTAACCCTCTTGGAATCGATGGGGCTCAATCCTCTTGCAGCGATGGCTTGTTGGTATTTCTCGGCACCACCAGCAGAGCGGTCAAGAGCGTAGATGTGAGCAACGTTAGGGTCATTGTTCATCTCATTGAGGAGGTATGAGCCCAACGAACCGGTAGTACCAGTGAGGAGAACGGTAGTACCGGTGGTGACTGGTGTGACACGAGGCTTGGACTCGACTGGGAGAGTGGAGACAAATTCTTGGAAGAGAGACTCCATAGCGGTCAATTTAGGATTCTTGATTTCCTTCTCGTTAGGATCGGCGCTTTGGTAGGCACTATCAGGATCTTCAGGTGCCAAATCTGCTGTCTTGTAGAGGAACTCGGAAAGCTCAACCAAAGATGGATTGGAGTATACAGAAGCCGGTGAAATGGAGTCCGGAGTGAGGTTGTTGCCACCAGTGAGTTTAGCATGGATCTTAAGCTCGCGAACAATCTTGATGACATGGAGAGAATCCAAGCCAGATTCAAAGAATGCTGCATCAGGTCCAAGGCTTTGGATGCCGGCAGTCTCTTCGACGAGGTCTTTCAACCACTTAGCAATGTTGGCGCGGTCGGCAAAGTCTACTCGCAAGTCACCGACTTCACCTTCTTGGTCGTCGAGATTCTCAGCAGCAGTGTAGACATCTTCGATATCTTTCTCGTACAATCTGTATGTCTGATGTCTTTGGATCTTACCTTGACCGAGGTAGTGCATTGGGCGGCTAGGATCAACGAACAAGATGTGGTATTGATCAAGTTGACCGTGAGCGGGAGCGTGAATATTAGCTTGGGCAATAGCTGGAAGCATGTCCTTGATGAGAGCGTGGCGATCAGCAGCGCTGGCTGGTGGAGCATCCTTGAGGTCGACAAGAGCAGCTGGCTGGAACTTGCCACGACCAACAACCATGGCACCCTTGACGAGAGGACTGCTGCAGAGAGAAGCCTCCATGAGAGCTGGAGCAAGTTTCTCTCCATTGCTGAGGACAATGACATCGTCAGCACGACCTCTCCATTTGTACAAGAAAGGCTTGGCTGGATCAGGGTGGCGAGAGTAGAGATCATTCATGGAGTACTCCTCGAGTTGAGGGAAGGTACTGAAGATACCCTGGTAGTAAAGATCTAATTCGGGCTTTCGCTCAATGTAGAGTTCGTGAAGACCGTCCATGTACTCTCTGAAGACGATACCAGAGTGGGTTGGATGCCAGTAGAAGTAAGCCCAATCCTCGACGGCAGGAGCCAATCGTGGAAGACAAGCAGTCTCAGTAGCTCCAAAGTTGGAAACGACTCTGCAATGCTTGGAGATGATATCACCGGCAGTCTGGGAGATGGCAGCACCACAGACGAGAATGTAGTTGAAGTTGTGGATACGCTCAAGGGATTTAGGATCGTGGCTCAATTCCTCATAGATGGATGGGGGGCCGATTGAAGCGTCGACACCACCATATTTGTGGATCTCATCGGCATATGCAGCGTGAGGTACGACATTGGCAGAGCCGTAAACAGTGGTGACACCAAGAAGGAGAGACATGGTGATACCGATGTTCAAACCACTAGTGTGGAACAAAGGCATGAGGTTGTAAGCCCTGCGAGATTGTTGGTAGACTTCAGTGGTTGGAACATAACCGTCGACTGCTGGGATAGTTCTCCAAGCCTCGTATGTACTGAGGATCTCGTTCTTCCAGGTGATAGGCTTTGGAAGACCGGTAGAGCCGGTAGTGTGGAGAACGAGTCATGGATCGGTTCGTGCCTCAGCAAAAGACTTGTTTTAAGGGTAGGCGCGGACCTCTTCGTCTTCAAGCAACTCTTCAAGTTCTGGTACTGTTGCAGTGCGCATGTTGCGTTGGCTCAAGATGTTCTCAACGTGTGTGTTGCGAGCTGTCAAGAAGATGTGACAGTCGGACTTCTCAAGAACGTTGAGAGATCCGGCGACGCTGTTACGGGGAGAAAGATACAGCATCTTGTATCCGGCTTTGATGGCGCCGAACATGAAAAGGAAGTAACGAATGTCACCTAAGGGCCATGTCAGTATGATGAGTATATCGTGAAAGGGAAGGAATAGACTCACTGTGGCCTTGGTAGGCGACAGCTGGGAATTTACCAGCTGGAGCTTTTCCGAGGATTGACTCCAAGTACCAAGCGGTACGGTTGATCGCATTGGCGAAAGACCTGGCAGATACTTCCACGAAGCCATCTTGTGGCATATCAGTCTTTGGGTAAGCAAAGATTGAATGGTCAGGTACCGATCTGGCAAGCTCATCTGGGATGAGGTGAACCAAACGGGCGGGGTTAGAGTTGGCTGCGGCGAAGGCGGCTGGGACATCAGATCGGAGAGTTCCTTGTTGAGACATGTTTAAAGATGGTTTGAGTGATTGAAGAAGTTGAAGTTATTAGTATGAAGTATTATTAGATGTAAAGATGGTTGAGTAGCTCAAAGATGCTTTAGTGAAGGTGTTGGATGTAGATTGTTGGATGTCTAAGACTCAAGTATTGGAAAACTGCGAAGTGATGTTCTGGCGATGCCTTGATAGAATGTTGAAGATGTTGTTGTTGATGATGATAAAAAAGTATTTACCTCGACAACATCGACAACTTATATATCAGAATCTCGTTGACTATCGACATAGTGTATAGTGTATACACTTCCCAAAAGAGTTCCTCCATACCGCGCAGCATGACATTCTATCGAGAAATGATGGTATTCGCGGGGAGCGGACAGCCGGAGCAGAGCTAACGGGCTACTTTCGGCCTACTCTATCTTCAATGAGATTCAAGATTCCTATACCAAAGGTGTATGAGTTTTGCTGCGCGAGACCTAAGATTGCTGTTGGATCTGGAGATGAGATTGGCGCGATTGGGAATTCGGGAGCTTGCAAAAATCTCCTAATGTCAATGTACCAATGGCTACTCCAGGAGTGGTGTTGCCCTATCTTAGTTTGTTACCTTCTACATGGTAGTAATGCTAGTACCGTCGCGGCATGGTACCAATGGCACATCCTGGATCTCGCAGGAGTTTCATGATCCATTGCAACAGACGTTGATGGAGCTTCTAAATCGGGACTGCCAGACACATTATGGTCGCCAACACTCCGCCATAGCTCCCGGAGCTTGGGCCACACATGCAAGTGAGAGGCTTTCCCATGTTTTGATCATGTTTGTTGAACAAGCATTCTGAATGCAAGTGTAATCTGATAAGGAGTTCAATGATACTTTGCTTTAATGAGTTTGGCTTCAAACTCAAGTCGGTTTGTACGAATTGGGATGCCTGACCGAAGTGTAAAAAAAAGGACCTGCTGTAAGTCTCGCGTGAGAATTTCCTTATTTTGCACTCAAAATGCAACTGCCATGTGAAGGAGATATTACGTACCGGTTTAGGATGGTGCACCAAACTTCACTATCACTCGAACATGATCAAAACAAATTCATTCCGGTTCTCCTATCGAATTTTGAGGTTCACTCTGTGGAAATATTCCGGTCTTTGTAATTATCTAATATCGTTTAAGGGAAATCTATGTGAGAGATCTCAGCACTGATCTTCGATTTGTAACGCTGTTACACATACAATCTTCCATACGAATTCTGTTACTTCGAAAGAAATACTTTCTAGGATAACTGGGGAAACAAAGATTGTAGGAAGAGTAAGATAGTTGATGAGGTGACCTAAAGGTACCTTGAGGGTGGATGTAAAAATATTCATCACACACCTCTGCAGGGGTTGTAGACTCTCCAAGTATTAAATGCTAAATATTTTGGAATACCATAACAAATAGATTAGATAAAAAACGCTTAATTAAAAGAAAATATACATATTAATTGCGGTACTATTGGCTAATGGGTTCTGATTTCTGGTTTGGGACAGTGGCAACGCCAAGTGTACATAATTATGGAAATATCCAGCGTAGTAATTTGAAATGCAGGCAGTAGATACTTCCTCAAGTAGACTAGACAGATGTAAAAATAAAAAAAAACAATAACACACATTTTGGCAACATAAATCTGGAAGAGCATAAAGTTTCGAAAAAATGTCGTTACAAAATGCTTACATGATACCAAGAGAACCTGACAGCTTGTGACTTTCCAAGCATCAATAGCGTTGTGTAAGGTTGTGCCACAAATATTCTCCGGTTGAAGATTTAATTCTCTTCAACGACCGATGAAATGCATGAATTATCAAACCCGGCTCCCTCTCTCCGATCCTTAAAAATCAGGAGCAACCGAACGGGACAAATGCAATGAGATGAATTAAGGTTTTGCAGTTTCACGGGCCGAGCCTCACAGCAGTCCAGCTTGAAGAATATCAGCATCGACCCCACATTCTTTAGCGACATTTCACAACATCCTTCCTATTCCCCCTTTTGGTAATGGAGTCACGGAATCTCATCCAACTCCTATATCGGTGGCCGCGAGTATACATATCACCATTACCCCGACTATTTTAAATGAAGTGGACACCTCTTTTACTTTTTATTATTCCAAGATATAGCCGCGCCTAATTCAATTATTCTTCACTCCACTGTTGAAAAAGTTCCATATAAGAATCAATATCGAAACATAATTAATCAACAACATCTAAAATCCACATCGAAAAATCAAATATGCCTTCTTCTACAAAACTTCCTACCCGTGCTTTGGGACGCGATGGCCCTCAAATTCCTGCCCTTGGCCTCGGACTTATGGGTTTAAGTAGTAAGTCCTTCAGAATTCATCATTGAATGAGAACTCGATTGACAATTAATGATAGCTTTCTATGGAAAGTCCGGATCGGATGAGGAACGTTTTGAGTTCCTTGATCGTGCTTATGATCTAGGCTGCACTCATTGGGACTCAGCTCAAATGTATGGCGACAATGAAGTGCTTTTGGGTAAATGGTTCACGAGAACTGGAAAACGCAGTGAGGTGAGATCGCAGCAACTTCCGAACACAAAGCTGAAAAACGGCTGCTTACTGTTGTCTAGATTTTCTTGACCACCAAATTCGGTAACCATGTCACCCCAGAAGGTGGTCGTGAGATCCGAAACGATGCAGAGTACATCCGTCAATCTGTAGCGGAGAGTTTTGAAAAACTTCAAACTGATTACATAGATTTACTCTACTGGTATGTGCTCCCCAAAAAATTTCAAGGAACATGGAACTTGTTCTCATGCGCATCGGAATAGTCATAGATTCACTGGAACAATTCCAGTCGAGACAATTGTTACTGTCATGAAAGAATTTGTCGAGTAAGTCTTCGGTCCTGTCATTTGCTCCTCGAATACTGACTTCTGAAGTGCTGGCAAAGTCAAATATTTAGGTCTCAGCGAGTGTGGTGTTGACACTCTAGAACGTGCTGTTAAGATCCACCCAATTCACGCGTATCAAATTGAGTACAGTCCATTCTCTATGGATGTTGAGAAGCCAGAAGTTGGACTTCTTGACTGCTGCAAGAGACTCGGCATAGCGCTTGTTGCCTATTCACCATTGGGCCGTGGTATTCTCACTGGTCAATACAGATCAGTCGACGATTTCGACAAGGATGATTTCCGACGAACAATTCCCCGTTTCGCCACTCAGGAGAACTTTGATAAGAATCTGAAACTCGTCGACACCATTACTGCAATTGGAAAAACTAAGAATGCCTCCCCAGGGCAGGTTACACTTGCCTGGATGATTAAGCAAGACCCCCTCATTTTCCCAATTCCAGGTACCAAAAAGATCAAGTATCTGGAAGAGAACATTGGAGCTCTCTATGTGGATTTGACAGATGAAGAGGATAAAGCAATTAGACATGCAATTGAGAGCGCTGAAGTGGTTGGAACTAGAGTTGCTGAGCATCTCATGGGTGTTCTTGTGGTTGATACTCCTCCTCTTACCAATTAGTTGGTTGAAGGAATTGGCGCCGGATATTGAATATGAGTTGTTGGTGAAATTGGTTTTTATAGAAAAGACACCCTATATGGTGCACCACAGAATTTTACCACGGGTTTCTACATAATTACTGCTTGAAGATGCTCGTCCTATTTGTGAGAAACAAACTCTGTAATAACTTCGGCTTAGGATTCTCATGAGTGTCAAAAGGCATATGATGAATATTGACAGCTGCTCGACTACCCTACAGAACCACAAAAACCATAGATTACAATTCCGATGGGGTTTTTTGTATTAAAATATTCATTGAAAAAAACTCATCGAATGATTTGATTTATTTCGTATAGAGATCTACAACACTAGGTTAATATACTAAATAAACTAGAAAACACAAGACAAAAACTTCATTATTACGATATTCATAACCGTAACTTACGGATTGAAGAACTGTAACCCCAAACCGTAGTTTACGGTTCTTCTGGTCTTGTAGGGCTACTAGAAATTGTAAAATCTGCTAGTTTCTCGAGAAACTTAAGGTTACTGTTGAACTTCGTTTACGATCACCACCTCGACTTACACTTGTCTGATACTAGTAGTTAACTGCGAACGACTAATAGCAATTTTCTAGAAATTAAGCCAATGACTGATCACTTATCACCGGCATGCCGATTTTTACATACAGACTGTATAGAAGTAGAAAGATAATTTCTACTTGAAATCCGAGAAAGAATCTTTCAACACTTTCGTTGGCTCGTGCGTCTCGTGTGGCTAGAGAAATGATGACATAATCATTATAGTGGTGGTGGTCCAGAATCTCAACCCAACCATCACAATTTTAGTTCTACCCCGAGTCAACAAGCACACGACTTCTTCATCTCGGGCGAAATCTTCAACAACACGATAGCCACGTAGTATAATTCTGCAGTAAAAATGGCTAAATGCACCCATTGGTATTCTATCACGTCAGAAGTTCTGGTGAGGTCTGAATTTGAGCTCCGGGGTGTGTGAACAGTGCAGGTAATCTTTTAGCGCAAAGTCAGTTCTACAACTAGACTACGTGAGGAACTCCGGTATTATATCAATTGGCTTCAATTCATTTGTAAACAATCAAAGCGGAAAGTTGCCGAAATGGAGTTGTTGTGTTGCTGGAGCTAGCAGACAACGCGAGTGTTTGGAAGAATGAGGGGATGTGTACGAAGCATATAATGCGGAGAAAACAATAACCTTTGCAATTCCGGAGTTGAAGAAAGTCAAACGAGCGCAAGAATGGGTTGAACTGATGGAGATTGCTTTACCGGACTCACGTTTTCGGTATACAGTCACCAAGCCATGGCTGACCGATGCATCCGAAGTCTCAACCCGAAAGGTGTTTATCAAGTCGGCTCCCCAGCTCAGATTTCATTCATTCTCCAGTCCTCTCTCATCAACACTTCTACTATATCCTTAATCTCAACTATTATCTCTTTCGCCCTATTCATAGCCTCCTTAGTTGTCGTTTAGATCATAATGGCCCATCTCACCCCAGAGCATATCTTGCACCTTTACGATACCTTCGGAGAGCTCAGGGTGCTCGACGATATCATCCGCCATCGCTCCAAAGATAATCCTCCTGCTCCTATTTTGGGATACCCAAGAGTTGAGGATAATCCAAGCGATTATGAGACCTTCACTGGTCAACAACTTGATTCATTCGTCGATGCTGCATGCAAATACTTCATCAAGAATGGTTTGAAGCCTGTAAGTCAACTGAATATACACTCAAGACTCATTGTAACCATTCTGACTCTCATATCAGGGCGGGAAAAAAGTAATTGGTCTATACTCTCCATCTAATGTAGACTTCGCGGTCACTTTCTTCGCCCTCAGCCGTTTGGGATACACTGTTCTCTGCCTCTCCCTTCGCATAGCACCCATAGCTATCATCAACCTGCTTAAGCAAACAGAGTGCGAGGTCATAATCCGTGGTGACACTCCACAAATTGCTGCTACTTGTGATGCCGTCGCACAAGAGACCACTTTAAGATCGGTTGTCATTCCCCAGCGCGCTCAATATGGGGTACCACGCCCAGTGAGTGAGAAACCGTTCACAAGAGAATTCGATCGCGAGGTCGAGACCAATGAGGTCGCCATTGTTATGCACAGTTCTGGATCTACCGGATTACCTAAACCGGTATTCCTTACCCACAAGAATGTGTTGACCCATCCAGTGCAAGGTGCTGGAATGCATAACTTCGGTGCGCTTCCATTGTACCACATGTATGGTCTTTCAACTACACTGCAAGCCATGTACATGGCAAAGAAGGCAAACTTGCCTAGTGCGACTCTGCCAATGACAGCAGACAACCTTATGCTCGCAATCGAAGCAACTCAACCTGAGGTCTTTCACGCTGTACCATATGCTTTAGGACTCTTAACTGAGCACCCAAGAGGTATGGCATATTTGAAGCAGGCTAAGATTGTTACTGCAGCCGGTGCTCGTACTCCTGATGAGCTCGGTGATCTCTTAGCCTCGGAGAAGGTCAATATTGGTGTCGTATTTGGAACGTGAGTATCCCAGTCAATTATTTACTTTTTGATATTATGCCAACTAACTTCAATTAGTACTGAAGCAGGTCTCCTTGGTGATACTATGCGCCGTGCTGACGGAGATGACTCGTGGAACTATGTCCGAATCTACCAAAACATCAGAAGTTCTATATACATGGACCCCCTCGGTGACAACCAATTCGAATGTGTCTACCTTAAGAGCCATCCAGGATTGTCCGTCTCCAACTCGGATGACCCAGCGCCTGGTTCGTGGCGTTCGAAAGACGTTTTCGAGCCGCATCCAACCATTCCTGATACTTGGAAATATGTGACTCGTCTTGATGATCGTGTTACCTTTAGCAATTGAGAGAAAGTCCTTCCACTTCCAATAGAAGGTCGCCTCCGCCAAGAAGAGATCATTCGTGAAGCTGCCGTTTTTGGTGTAGATAGAGCTATTCCAGGTGTCTTGATCTTCAGAGCTTCTGATGAGCTCTCAGACGAAGAATATCTTGAGGCTATCTGGCCAGCTATTGTTGACGCTAACTCTCGTGCTGAGGGCTTCTCTCAAATTACCAAGGAGATGGTCGGTCTAGTACCTTCAGATATTGAATACCCCAGAACAGATAAGGGAAGCATCATCCGCGCACAAATCTACAGAAAATTTGCAGACAAAATTGATGAATTGTATGAAAGTCTCGATGGGGATGCGGAAGGAACTTTGCGACTCGATCTCGCCGGTACTGAAGTTTTCTTGACCGAGACATACGAAGATATCACAGGTCATGCTCTGGAATCCATTGATACCGATTTCTTCAATGCCGATATTGACAGTTTGAGAGCCATTCTAATGAGACGTATAATCCAGAAGACTCTCGATCTTAAGGGCCAACAACTTAGCAGCAACGTCGTTTACGAACATGGAACTGTCAGAGCTCTAGCACAATACTTGTTCTCCCTTAGCTCTGGTGGAGGCGAGCAAAACAAAGATAACGTTCCACTGATGGAATCATTGATTGAGAAATACTCCACTTTTGGAGAAGTTGTGGTATGTCTAGTTTCCACTACCCTTGTGACACCAGTATACTTACATGAAAACAGATCTTGACTGGTGCTACTGGTTCCTTGGGTGCTCATGCCTTATACCAGATGGTGAACAGCCCCAAATTCAGAAAGGTATACTGTCTCGTCAGAGGAGAGAATCCAATGGACAGAGTCTTAAAGTCCATCAAAGACCGTGGATTATCTCTCACTCCAGCCGCAAGAGCTAAGGTTATCGCCTTTACGGCCGACCTTGCCCTCGCTGATCTTGGTCTTGGAAAAGCTATGATTGAGCAATTCAAGACTGAGGTCTCACTCATCATTCACTTGGCATGGTCTGTCAATTTCATCATTGGCTTGCAAAGTTTTGAACCCCATCTTGCTGGATTGAAGAACCTTTTGGACCTCTCGCTCGCTGTCTATCGTTCAGAGCCAGCTCGTCTTTTCTACGCTTCCTCTATCTCCACTGCCGAGAACACACCTGCACCAGCTCTTATCCCAGATGCTCCAATTGAAGACTTCAATAACGCTTTGAATATGGGTTATGCCCAATCCAAACTTGTTGGTGAATATATGGTTCTTAATGCTGCTCGTGGTGGCGCACGAGCATATGCTCTCCGTATTGGACAGATTGTTGGAGATAGGGATAACGGCTTCTGGAACGAAGCCGAATTCGTACCTTCCATGATCAGATTTGCACTTTCCATGAAAGTTCTCCCAATTTTCCACGAGAACTGCTCTTGGATCCCGGTTGATACTCTCGCCACCGCCATCTTAGAAATTGATGAGAAACTTAAGTCTCTTCCTCGACCATGTGCTATTGACAGCACCAACCCTCCTATTGTCTACAACATGGTCAACCCTGCCACATTCACTTGGGAGTCACTTCTCGGCGAACTCTCTACAGCTGGTCTTGACTTCAAGGCTATTCCTTTCGGAGATTGGTTACAAAAGCTCAGAGAGTCAGCTGCTAACGGCCAAGAAGAACAAATCCCAGCCGTCAAGCTTTTGGATCATTTCGAACAGCGATACCTTCAGAGTAACAATGGCCATGGTTATAGTGGCGCTGAGGCTACTGCAAGCTCAAGCGGTGTTAGCAGTCCTCGAAGCAGCATCTCGGGTGCTACACCACCAAGCAGCAAGGGTACTAGCATTAGCGACTATGAAATTGTCGGAGTCACATTCGATACCAAAGCTATCTTGAGAGATAGTAAAGTCTTGCAGAGCCCACCTGATATTATTCAGGATGGATATGTGAAGCAATTTTTGAGTCAATGGTTGAAGAAATGGGTTAAGTGATTGGTTGCTTATGGATGAGGGGATATGATTTGATGATATTATGGTATAGAATATTTGCGAATACGGCTTCTTTTTTAGATGTATACGGGGTGCAAATTTTTTGCAGATGACGGGTGTTCTCTTTCATCTTGGGTTTTCATGGGGCTTGGCGAAATTCTCCATCTTTTTTGTAATAAATCTTTTCTAGCTAACTATTCTTATATCAAATGGAAGAAATACTTGAACTTTACAAAGCCTACGTGAAGAATATATGTCACAGCGGAACTAGAAGATGCACTATCACTCAGTAACAATACGCTGAACACTCACTGGCCATGCTTCAATTATTTATGAATTATGATTCATTCTCTTGCCGTGAATCCTCTCAAACACGCGATTGTCACCTTGAAGTAGAGAGGCTAGATGACTTGTGAGAAAATTCAATCACGATCACGGCAATTAACCTTGAATCACAAGTAGTTCGAGTTATTTAACTCTGTTGACCTCAAAAGCTAGCTTCCGAAGCTCGCCCAATGTCTGATTATATCAAAACCTACAATCTTGAAGCATATAGCTCGACTCTTGACACATGCCTTAATGACCAAGTTCGAAATCGACGTAAACGCGGAATTACTTCAGTCCCATCTCCATGGCAACACTCAAATCCCACAACGGGTGTATCTATCATTACTAAACCTTCTCTCTCAATTGATAAATTACACATTCTTGAATCTTCAACCCAACTTCCTAGCTTTCGCATGATCTATTTTTCGGGCCAGGCCGTTGACGGTTGAAAATAGACTTCTGCATGAAAATAGCAGCCAAATCTAGGGACCCAATTCATTTTCGGTTTCGAGTAGGTCGGGTCTCGTTGCACAATATGGATATTCGGCTCGGTAGGACAGGAAATACTACATGCCAAGATACGGCCCTTTCGTTGGCGAGAAGAAATAAATTGTACTCGGGGTTTGGGGGTTGAGGTGTACTCGGGTTATCTAATCACACGAGCCGATGGATAGTAAGCGAAAATGACTCCGATGTCGCTCAGTATGGGGAATTTGATCTTGAGTGGGATTCTGGATATGCAGATGTGGAATTGGGATAGTTGATGGTTTGTTCGATAGATGGCTTGGGGTTCGTACCCCGCATTTTGATAAGCCACATTGACTTTTCCCGTCATTCAACCCCACTTCCACTGGATGTCATAGTTTGCCATCACTTACGACTTATGAAACATGCAGATTTATGATATTTAGTATTAATTGGATTTAGTCTTGACTCAGACTGAAGAGATCGATATCCAGCTTTTGTTCTCGGTACTTCACTCCATCTCTGTTATTAGTAGCGAGACTAAGTACACATATACTTTGATCACTTTGATATATGTCTTAAAATTTATCTTCGGTATCTAATAATTGTACTTAAATAATGAAGATTCTCTTAATTCTTTTCAACCCAATATTTTCCTCTCTTCAAAATTTCTAATACCAGAGCGCCTTATTCCAGAACAGACTCTTTTTACTGGCCAACATATCATCTTGAATATACATCGTATCATTAAAAACCAACTCCTGGCCAGGTGAAGATACGTTTCCTCCATGTAATGGCCAATATAGTTTATCCTCCGGCCACATCGTGTTTGGGTTTCCGGTCAAGATAAATGACACTAAATATTTTTGCATCTTAAGCGCAACACTGAAATCGATGTCTTTAGTGGTAACAATACCGGCACCTGGTGCAGTTGCAGTAGTTGTAGTAGTGGTATTTGTTTCCACAAGAGTGAAGTTGCTGTACCAGTAATAATTTTGATCCATGCCGTGACTAGCTACACCAAGCGCCACCATAGCATTCCAGGTTTGGTTGTTAAGTGCTCTAGTTAGAGCGTAGTTGTGGGCCACAAGTTCGAAGTCTTGATCCATATCTGCAAAACGAAGTCCTTCACTTTCATAGTCGGTTGAGGGGTAAAGATCCTGGATTTCATTGACGATATCATCTTTAATGGAAGGAAAGTAGAGTCGGAGATGGGGAGCGATATCCGAACTGGTATTGACACCTGTAGGTAATCTATTGTTGATTTCGTGGAGCTCGTGAGTTATTACCAGAGGACCGGTGAAGTTGAAGCGTTTTTGATAGAGTTGAGATTCGTCTATTGACTTTAGTTAGTAATGAGTGAGACAGTATCTAGAATTGAGGGCATACATGTATCGGAAATAAAATCCCCGTCTACACGAGGTTGTAATTGATATGTGTAATTAGATACCATGTTCGTAGCAGCTGTTTGAAGGGCTGTGAAGTTAACAGAGCGCATGCATTCCAAACTACCACCCGAGCACCCAACCGAGCTGGATACGTTTTGGTAGAAAGCCTAGATATCTTGTGAATAATCAATTCAATAATAATATAGAGATATATGAAGTCTTACCTCAGCATTTTGATGACCAGCTTCGGGTATATAGCCTGGGGACATAAGGTATGCACGAGCAAAAGTCTGTTCAGCACGACCAGCAAATTTCTATACGCGAAAGGTCAACCATTTATTCATATTCTGGATTGGATAAGATCAGTTTCATACCGTAATCTGGAAAAGATCCTGTGAGGCACCGGCTGAGAATCCAACAGCCACTACATCTTCTGGATTACCACCCCAGTGGCTAATATACTTTTTGACCCAGTCGAAAGCATGTGCAGAATCCCAAACTAAAGCATTCGAGGTTCCGCCTTCGTGGGTTATGGTCGGAGCGGTAGCTAGACCTGTCATTCCGAGCCTGTAGTTATAAGCAACGAAGATGAAGTCCTTACTCAAGGCGAAGAGGGCTTCAGGAGTGATCGCTGTCTTGCTTCCAAAGACGAATCTGCCTCCATGTGACCATACAACTACAGGCAGGCTCTTATTGGCACTGTTAGCAGGTGCCCAGACATCGAGGTACATACAGTCTTCGTAAGTTGCGCAGTCAACATTTTCGGGAGCCAAAGTACCGTTGTTCACAATGGTCTCGACTGGGGGCCATTGCGGTTTTGCAAAACGAAGATCTCCAGTAGGAACAGCAGCATAACGAATGTTTTGGTACTTATAATATCCAATCGATTCACTACCAGCAGTGGCAACAATGGTCGAATAATCCAAAGTAACAGATGGCATTGAGGTAACCGTCGTGTTGGGCACACCTGCGACGGCAGCCGCGGAAGCAGCTATCGGCAAAACATATATAGAAAACCAGCGCATGACGAAAAAGAATCTACTGGTCGGTGAAAATGCAGCTTGGGATGAGAGGAACGAAGCGCAACAAAAAGAGAAGCTTGAGATATTAATGAATATCTGAAGGTGCGTTCCAGACTCCCAGCCTTGAACGGACAACACAGTTTCCCCCGCCCAGAAGTGGACGCATCCCCACAAGTGGACGCATCCCCTCAATTTGGATTGCCGAGAAATGTCACTGGACATTTTTTTACGGGGTGAAGTAACGGTACTTGGACTGGTTCCTCAAATTAGCACTGACGATTCATGAAAAGCTGCTCCAAACACAGGCATCTCCATGTTGTGATTCTTGCACGGGTCTCTGCGAGGCTTGAGTTCGATATGAAATGAGGGCCAGGAAGCTGTATAAGGTACGGCTTGATGAAAAATTAGGTTCACGAGCCCGACATTTATCCTCAGACTAACTTCAAAGCCTAGGTTTCTTGCGAGTTTTGGGGCTTCATGACCCTGTCTAGCCGTCAGTTGCACCCACAAACGATGCGTCCATTGGAGTAGGTACGTATATACCTGAAGTATCCTGGAAGGATCTGGTTGATGTGCATTCGCGTCCACCCGTCCACAATGGCTTAGTTACAAAGCGTCCCACAGAGATAAACATGAATGGGAACTTGCGATCGAGCCTTTCAAGGCGACTGGCCCAGTATAACCAGATGAGAGAGCAGTATCTTCCATAAGAAACTCAACAACATTGGTTTTCAAACGAGGGTGCAACCGATGTCTACAGGATCGTAACTCTACGTCCGGAACAAGTCTGGCTAAGCTATGTCACCAGCCAAAAGAGAAAAATCTGCACTAACATCAGTTTCGTTCGAAAAGAGATTCAAAGATGGGATGGTGGGATAGGATACAGCCCATCAGCCACTCGTGGCGCGTGGCGCGTCCGGAAGCCGGAGTAAAGCCGTGTCTTGAATCTCGTGCACCGCACTCCGACTGTCAGCTCTAAGCTGAGATATCTTCATATGCATTGATTCTATCATTTGTATCATTTTGGTATTCTGCGACGCATATAGATCAATCTCGAGGGAGAAATTTAACCAGCAGACTCAGTCTTGAAAGTTTTTGAGTCGTACAGCACAATACAACTTTCCAGTGTCTCTTAGTAGCATATGAACTATCTGAGCAGATATCAGTGAATGAACTCTCATTCTGAAGAGCCTCAAACTCGCGTAAGACCGTCTCATGTGTGGCTCTTAAATGTATGGAGCTTTTTATTTCACTCCTGATTTCTCCTTTTGGAAATATTACCATCTCCAGACAAGCCGTGTGATTACTCCGTTGCCTCCTTTGGGAAATTTCCACATCGAGCGAAATCTTCTTCTTTCTATTATTTTGAGTTCAAATAAATGCAAACCGTGGCATCGATATTGATAGATACACTCACAGCTATCCATGTATTGTCATCCCTTGCTCTTTATCATGAGCTTGCATGACATAGAGATATCTGCACCTTCATACACCCCCGGACGTAATCTCGCAAGAGACCGCCCCCCCTGACAGCATATAAATCGCTCCATTCTCATTATATCTGGCGTGATTATCGAGGTCACAACGAAAACAGAGTCTGTAAAATCTCTATTTTGTGTCTCAAAAAAATCGCCACTGCTATCACGATATTAACTTTCAGCACCAAGGCAGGTGCAGAATCTTCAATGATGACTGCAGGGTATGAAGGGTCTGATAAAGACTAAGATCACACATTCTATGCCGAATTCCAAATACTACAAGACCAGTAAGTGCCTGGCATCTATACTAGGTCCACTACGTGTCCTCACAGATCTTCAACAGAATCCTTTTAGTCTTGAGGTAGAAGGTTTCATCAGCCTGGCAGGGGATTTGGACAAGGTCCACGATCTCTTATAATATCTTCAAAACTAGCTTCAATTTTATCAGCGTAATCTTTACGCGACGGTCAATCCTGCAGATGAACTTTAATGCATGCATGTATCTTGAAGAATCTCATGATAGATTAGTCCTCCCCGTATATCCCCGAGTTTTTATAGTCCTTGGGGATGAATACGGAACACCAAGACCAATGATGTTAGTTCCAGCGCAGATTTACCATGTCCCATCTTCAAAGACTCCGTCGGATAAATAGCCTTTTATCTTCATCGGCAACGCCGACGATGAATCAATCTCCTAACACTCGTAGCCTTTTTGCCACTCCCGAACCTCTTCGAAATTCCTACTATCTATGGAAGTTCCCGTGCCGTATATTGGTTATCTACTGGCTATACCAGATTTTCAACTTTCAAATTATCCGCGGGCTTGTGCCATTGTGTCATCCATTGTCGTGATCTTCGAAGAAAGTATCGACGTACTGACTGGTGGAACTTGTAACAGACTTGATTGTAAAAAGATAAAGACTCTTCTGGATCGGCATACATGCTACAGCTTCCATTCTGTTCACCCGTTGTCGCAGCATTCTTAGTAATGGTATCTTCCGTGGCAGTATATCCCCGGTCAAGAATATATCAGCCCTTGCTCAAGGGTGAGTCTAGTGAAACTTACTCTGCGATTATTTTTTGTATCTTCAGTGTTATCATTTAACCTGATTGTAAATTGTGAGTTTGCTCTTTCAGTTGCCATGCCATAAGCGAAGTTCCCCTTTGTTGAAACGTGATCGAGAATCTAGGGTAGTTAATACTTTGTCGTCGCGAGAAAAGTGGAGGCTTTAGAGATTTCGCAGGGGTTTCAATTTCTCTAGACACTTCTTAGAATATTGAAAAACGTTCACCCCCCTCTAATAATCTGAGCCTCGAACCTAATTACTTCTTCTGAACGATTCTTTTTTCTGAGACGGGATTGTTTCGACCTTCCAATGTCAGGCACCCATCCATTCTCCGTGTAAATAAATTCAGTGTTACCATGATGTTGTATCTCCCCGGAAGGTAAGGAAAAATTATGGATCGTATTTGGAGCAGTCAAAAATTTGAATCTCGGTTCGACTTTTATAAAGGTCTACGAGATTCTAGATCTGGATCAGTTAATTTGGTGGATATTGATTCGTGTGAATCTTTATCAAATCCATATTTGATATGACGAATAATGTCATAATGTTAAAGAAAATATCTGACTTAGGTTTGCTTTCATTGTGCTACTGTCGCAGATCTGATGGGGAGTGTTGATATCCTAGAATTAAATAATATCATAGCTATCCTCCCTTCGAGTTTGTGCCTGGAGTTGATCACACTGGCTGCCTTGGACGATGGAATTCAAAATACTTTCTTTTCTTAAATGTTGTTTGAAAGTCTTTTAGGGAATCCTTCAGCTGAATAGTTGATTTTTTTGTCTTCTGGGGATCGCCAGATAATTTTGAATCATACATTCTGGTTTCTTTTGGTGCGGTGGTTTATGTTTACGAAATTGTCATCCAAGTGAAATTTGTTTGCGAATTGAAACAAGATGATTGAAAATGATTTCACTGCTATGACCTATGAGTCAAACATTCTCAACGCTATACCGTCACAAAGCATCTAGAATGGAGCAATTATGTATACATGGAACAATATAAGTAGCTTGCTCCTAAGCTTTACTTTCTATCCATATTAGTTCGATCAGTTGACATATTGATATTTTTGTCAAATTGAAAGATCAATTTACAACATGTACGCACTTTATTCTTCAGGTATAACATACTTGAGACGTTTCTCGCGCTATCTCCTCATTGCAATAATTTTTGGTTCTGTGTTGATATCTTCCGTCTATGGAAACGAACTGAATACGTCTAATTCATTTTCATGTTCTTGTTTCTGCACCACTGTTATAGTGAATAATCATACAAGCTCCATCTTTTTGACCACCATAATTTCTGTGGGAGCTAGTCCATCGACAACATCAGGGCTTCCAATCAACACGACAGTTGGGACCTCTGGCTCCTCTTCAGCAACATGTTCTAGGACAATTAGTAGTAGTGTACCCACAAGTCTCAGCAAATCTGTAAATTCATTGACCTCAAGCGCTTCTTCACAATTGGCAATCTCACCCGCTCAAAATCCTAGTATTACAGAAACGCGAGCCACTTCATCGCCAGCACTATCTACCTCAACATCAAACTTTGCATCACCTAGCCTTTTATTAGACACTAAATCTTCAATCTTTGTTTCCTCAGCGTCATCGTCAACCTCAACTTCTCCAGGTTCCTCGAAGACCTCTGTCTCTTCAATTTCACAATCAAGTAGCTCAACTTCCGTAGCCATATCTCCCACCTCGACACCTACGCCATCATGCAACTCCGGGAGCAATAAACTTATGGGCCGCGATGATATGATGAATCAAATTGACTCATTCTGCAAAGAAGCTGCTGGCCAAGGCACATAAGATAAAGATAGCGGCTCAATACTCCGTACCTACCACCAAGGTGGATGCTATGAAGTTGACATGGCAATTGACTGGCCACCGGGTATGGATATCAAATATGATATGAGGATCCATTGTTTTAACAATATGTCAAAAATTATGGACTGTAAATATTCTAGATCATCTTCGTTGGTGTATAAGCTTGCTAATACAGTCAAAAGTTTGTGATTAAGATGCTTCCAAGAACCCATCAAATTGGAAAACCGGTGGTAAACTTCAAGTAGACCCAATCACATACCGTATTGCTCCTCAAATCGATCAAAATTACACAGCAGGAAGATGTTGGTTTCACCTTGAAGAATTTCAAACCTTTTCTGGACCAAAAAATGAACAGGTTGTTTCAAGTATGACTCTCTACAGGGTACGACGGGAAGCATAGGTTAGAATATGAGGGCATTCAGAGAATCTTGTATCAAGTGTATTGTTACTAACTATGAGAGAAAGAGCTCTGATATACAACAGAGCTCTCACTAGTACTAATTGGGTCTAGCCTCCCCCTGCTCTAGCATCCATGTGAACCAGACTTTTAACACAGGTCATCTTTGAAGTGCAGATAAAAAACATAACAGATGGTGTTGGAAAAAACATTCCTATTATAGGGACTGAAGAGAATGATACTCAAGGTATGAAGTAGGCCGCCGGGGATGGAAATCCTTACATTTTCAACACCACATTACCTTTTCCTCTTGTCGTCACACCGGAGTTTGATGGCAATCCATCTAATTACATTCAATTTGTATATGGAATCCAGTTTTGGACTACGAGCGTGAATTCTGGGATGCCATACTGTACTGTTGGCAGTGTTCTTACTAGTATTGCTCGTTTTCCGTATATTGATCCGTATAGTGATACATATCGAGTTTTTCGATAATATTTAAGTAATTGATATCGATCTATATATTACTGAAGATATATAATACAACTCCAATATTGAATATCACTGAAAATATATGAAAATACATAAATTTGACTTGGAATACTTATTTTTAACCCAAAATGGATTGGGAATTTGTGAATACCTTTTGGAATATCCATTCCTAAGCCATTTTGGATTAAAAATAAGCATTCCAAGTCAAATTCCTGTATTTCCGTATATTTACAATGATATTTTATATATTGAATATCTACTAGAGTGATATAATCCCTTTTTATATATACAAACTACTATATTAAAAGCTTGATACACGCCACCGTTATACTACCGTATACTAGTACCAACACTGACTGTTGGTGGATGGGATATTCCCGGGACTTCTTTGGGTTCAGTTTCGGTAAGAGTAATATTTCTTCACAATTTAAGATGTGAGCTAATGTATTGATTTGTCTAGAATCGTAGCATGGATTGTTTCTTCCATTGTTAGCAAGGAGGCATGTATATCACTATCTTTTAGTGTTTGTAGTCTTTGAATTTATTATCAGTTCATATGATTCACGGAGTGACAGTTGCAAAAACACAGGATAGGATGGCAGAGATGCCGTTATATGGCTAAGTTTTTATCTGTCGAAGTTATCCTCGAATCCAGAAACTAACACAAAGTCTAGCAGCCTATATATATAGATGTGATAAAACAAATCTCAGTTTCTAATATTTCATCATAACTGCGTAGTTTCTCAACAACTGATCAATGATTACATTTTAAATTTGATTCTGACTCTAGCCCATACATCTCTCAGAGGTGCTTCGACACTCCCAGAAAATCGATGTTCCGAATTTGCCATTGGTGCTTCAACCTGTGCTCTATATTCCTTAGTCAACTATTATCCAAAATTAAGAGAAACTGAGAAAGGGCTCGAAATGTTGATATTTTAGATCGATTTTATAATGAAAAATGTTGCAAGATTTGGAATGACGAATGTCTTTGAAATGGTTTGAATATTCCAAATCTATAGATTGTTGGACTGCAATTTGAACTATTGGAAACTCTTTAGCTTAAATTATACAGTTGTGAAGTTTTCCAGCTCCAAGCACACAAAAATTACGACCTAAAAACTACACCTCCGCGAGCGAGGCCCAGCTCCTTGCTCATGTGCTACAAATTACTCCGCCAAAGTCACTCCACACATCCCCATCTGACGCGTGATCTCATACCAAACCATACAGTTTATTTCCTACAAGAATTGAACTTTTGTGGTGCATCCAACCAACCAGTCATTCTGTTTGCGATATCGGTAACGTAACTTGGTGTGGCTCCCTCAGCATCATTCAGATTGCTCTTGTTAACCTGCCCAGAATTGTAACATCTAGCTGCCTCGTATATGTTTCCATATTGATTGATACATTGAACAAGTCCGTCACCTTTGGCTGTACCTTGAGTACCATCGACGATCATTTGGCGGATGGATGAAGCTTGGGCGGAAGCAGATGCAGAGTTACCAACAAATTCTACACCGGCGACAGATTGCATGAGGCCGCTGGGACACTGTTAGTGGCTTTGCAATGATAGCTGAATGAGGAAGCAGGAAATAGAACATACGGGTTGTCAGGTTGACTTGGATCTGGGTTCTTGCTAGTATCGATGTTGACACATCCACTGCTTTCTTGCAAGATCGTGGCGTAGATGAATCTTGGGTCCACAAAACTAGCACTGGCGACAGACAAGATTGAGTTATACATATTATCAATCTGTGCCGAGCTATCACCAGAGCTAAAGGCACCAGTATTGGCGCATGATTCTTTAAGATATGTAGTGGATTTGTTCCACATGGCATCAAATGACACCCATTTAGAAGATGATGGGAAAGATTGCCAGCCACCGGTGTAGCAAGTGTAAGTGTCTGCACCTTTGCCAATACCAACACTGATGGTAGCATTCGGCTCTTTGTTGCCGGCACCGGAGGTGAATGCTGTTGCTAGCGTAACTTTTGCATTGGCTGGTGAGGTGGAACTGCCGCGAGAATCCAAGGGAGCTGCGAGTGCAACTGCGGCGAGGAAAGATGCCGAAATGATCAATTGGCTCAAATGCATGGTGGAAAAAAGTATTGAAGGAGTGACTGGTAAAAAGATAGAATAAATTCTGAATGAGTGATGTGGAAAAGCTACAGGGAAAGCTGGCGAATAAAAAAACATGTCTTGATTTGACCAATATATATACCAATAACTTCAAATTAAACTTTAAGGTTTTATCATACAATAATGATATCAAATCATCCTGCATGATCCGCAGTCAGTAGATGTGAGAATCATGTCGTTGCTGGAGATTACCCGCAGTCCCCTCTTGCTGACATTCCTGCCATTCCGCAAATCGATTATAATATAACGACTAGAAGGAAGCGATGTCTCTCGGCTCAACGAGTGCATTCAACAATAGTATACTACCTAGGTGATGAAACATAGTGCAGTACCGGGCGCTATTCTATATTAGGTAGCTGCTCGTTAGGGTTTTCAATAGTCAGAACTGTAATCCGTTTTAGGAATCTGGTTATGATGTTCTGGGAACATCCATGTAGAGAACTTTCTCAACTTTCTACATATATTCCTAGCATCAACTCTAAAAAAGGGTTCATGAGGATTTCCGTTGGCTATGGTACCCCAGAAAGTGTCGACGTGATATTGTGGGGGCCAACAACAATGAATGCACCATTCGACAACACACCCTGGACTTTCGATAGCTGCATTGAAAGAAATGAAACAGCATTCAAAATATGATATCAAGAGAGTTGCAACGATTAAATACAACTCAAATTTGTATTCTTTTTTGATGGTCTGTACTGCTCGAATTGCCCTAGTTCACATGCAATCCATATTCTTTGTGACTTAATCTGAAAGATATGGTTGATTAAGGAAGAGATATCTTCCTTCACAGACAAATGTCTTCTTGGAATGACTTCATGCCGTCCGGTTCCAATAACCATTTTGTTTCGATTCTCATGGCACAACGTAACCTCAAGCTCTGCCGACGCTGATGTAAGAATCCCTCGCTGACAAACGCCCGCAAAGTTAAATGAGTATCAACTCCTATCGGCACAATTCAGGGGCAGCGCATGGAATTTCGAATCTACACTCGATACAGTTGCTTAAGGATCGAGTGAATCCGAATGTCATACCCTTAAATGATGTTGTTCTAGAAAGATGTTTGTTCGCTGGGTCGGTTTTATTTCTGAGGTCGTGTGGCGCTAGTGTGTTCGAGTCACAGAGGATATTGGAGCCTAACTCCACAACCCTAACCACATTCCCGTTGACACAAACCTTCCGGGATCTAGATGTCACTTTGTAGGGTTCTTGAAACAATGCTCATTTCCCATCACGAAGAACTTCCAATTTAGCGCTAAGATCAGATAAATTGATCTCAGTGTACAATGAAATTGATAAATGTCATTACAAGCGGCTGACTGGATGGATTCTGTTACCCACACGGTATTTTCATGTTGGACTCTGGAAAGTAAATAAGCTTCATGGGCCATGTTAAAGTGTATTCTGACCCTCAGGGGGCGGCTGAGATTCTCTTCACATGGTAAACCGTTCAAGTGAATGAGAGTGAAGGCCATATATATAGTGATTCATTGAAAGTCTAGGTACTTCGTCTTTCATCTCATCTTCTCCTCCATACTCATCTCTCTTTTTCAAACACTTTAGTTTTGAATTTATCTATCAACAGTCGTTACATCTCAATCTCACCATGAAGTCATTCTCTATCTCTTTTCTTTCCGGTGCAGCCATCTTCTCGGCGGTCTCAGCTTTAGCCACCCCACAATCGTCTATTGAAAAACGAGGTAATGAATCCCTCTTCTTTGTAAAACTCATGACTAATATTCATTGGCTGCAGTTGACGGTCTTCCTTCCGGTGGAGTAGTTTCCAACGGCGTGGCCTTTGGATTCCTTCCATCAGATGGCTTCCAAGTGGTATCTCCAGCCTATACCATGGCACAAATCAACAGCAAGCTAGGCGGAAAAGCCAGTACTTATGGATTTTATGCGCAAATATCATCTAGTACATTTACAGGATCTCAACTCCTTCAACGCCTAGATGATGTTGTTGCTTCTGGTGCTGTATTCCAGCCAGCGGTTATGCCGACCATTCCATTTAGTCAGGTAACTAGTAGTGTAGCTAGTCAGGTTGCAAGTGTGTTGGAACAATTCACTGCGAAGGGTGTAGAGGTCTGGTTGAGATTTGGTCATGAGATGAATTACTACGTTGTTAGTATTTAATATCACAAACTTTGCTACCATGATGACTAATATCTGATTAGACGGATGGTACATATCATGGAACGGCAGCCGAGTTTATTACTGCTTGGAAAAATTTATATGCAGCGGTTTCCACCAATCCCAAGATCAAAATGTACTGGTCTCCTAACGTGGACACTTCATCTGCTCCAGTAGCACCATACTGGCCGGGCGCATCTTACGTCGACGTCGTAGGCGTCGATTGTTACCCCACTTCATCGCCACTCCCTTCCTCCGCTTTCGCAAGCTGCTACAGCAATTTCTACAAAACCTACTCCGCTGCTTATAACATCCCATTCGCCATCGGTGAAACAGGCTATGCTGGATCTTCTGGAAACGCTGCGTGGGTTAGACAACTGGTGAACCAAGATATGTGCGAATATCCAAACTACATTGCAGCATCATGGTTTGAGTATGACAAAGAAGCGAACTTCTTGATTGTGGAGGGGAGCTCTTCAATTTTGTCTTCTGTCCAACAGTTGCTCCTACACAACACCAAGACGGGTTGCGGTTCTGGTGAGACATCTTTTGGAGACCTATCTGGAAAATAAAATACTGATAAAGAATATAGCTGCCTCCACTACTATCGGGAGCACACCAACAACACTTGCGACTGAAACAGCCAGCGCAACTACTACTAAAGCTGCCAGCCAAACCGGAGCTTGTACTTGGGGCTGTAATGGGTGGGATTGCAGCGCAAGCAGTCCTTGCAACGCTGACTATACTTGCATGAGCGGTTATTGCCATTAAACAATGATCTTCGGACAATCATACACGGTAGCACAGTCATTCCGCATCTAAAGTCTCGAGTGTTGGCTCAGGCTTCTTTGTAATAATAGATGTATAAATCAAAACAACATTTGCTTTTCCACAAACAAGTCTTCTTATCGCGATTCACTTTGCAACTTTCTCTTTCCTTTCACTCTCCAACAACTGTCTAGCCAAATCCAGAAAGGTATCCTCCTTACTCCTGAATTTCAACCCCAACACCTTTTCAGCTTTCTCGCTACTACACGTGAAAGATCCATCCTCTAGTCCTCTATCACCCGGGACACCCCTCGGTGTTCTTTCTTCCAACTCTGGAATATTCTTGCGAAGAATATCACTAATATTCTGTGATGATATTTGGCCTTCACAAACAATGAAACGTTGTCCCGATGCTTCTGGAAGAGTTGCAGCCAGAACATGAGCTTCTGCTAGGTCCTGGGAATCGTTAGATATTTAGGTACTTCAAGGAGTGGAAAGTTTACTCACACGAACGTCGGCGAATGTGTGCAGGCCGTCTAATGACATTAGCATTTTTCTCGTAATCATTACAATACCGAAGAGACTGACTTGGAGGTAGCTCAGCATCTTTAGATGAATTGATCCATCCACTATAGATCCTTGAGTTTGATTGATTCAAATCATTTGTGCTTTGAATTGTATGTCTCAACGGTCCATAAACCATCGGAGGGGTCAAAGTTACCAAATCAAAATTTGGGTTTTCTTTCTCCACGAAATCCCATGCTACACATAAATATTAGTACTAATATATCATCTCATTTTCAAGAGCAAAAATCGTACAAGCCAATTCCGCAAACTTCTTGCTAGCCTGGTACGCATTACTCGGCGTTCCTTCCAATGTACTCTCCCATGTAGTAGGATTCCAATCCTTTTCCGTATAGACTTTTTGCGGCTGACTAACGCTCTCCCCTGCAAAATTAATAATCGCAGCACAGCTACTTGTGACCACAACTCTCTTAACCTCAGGTGCATTTTTCTTCACACTCTCCAAAACACTCATTGTCCCTTTGATTGCCGGATCAAGAAATTCACGATTATCCGTGATAGCCTTGTAGAGAAATGGAGAAGCAGTATGAATGACGACATCGAAAGAAGGTTCTGATTTGACCACTTCGTCGAAAGCTCCAGGGGCGGTGATGTCGGGGACGATCCCGAAATCGAGATGGGATTCGTAGGAAGGGAAATCGGAGGAAACTTGTTTGGCTTTGGATTCAGAACGAATAACGGCGCGGACGAAGTGGCCTTGTTTGAGGAGGTGGTCGAGGACCCATGAACTTACGAAGCCATTTGCTCCGGTGAGAAGAATACGCTTGGACATTTGGTAAACGGGGGGATGTCAATGATGGTAAATTGGAAATCAAAGTCCTGCTAAGAGAAAAGCATGAATAGAGCGAGGGAAGGAAGTCTTGTAGATTATTTTATCTGATGTTTCTCCGCGTAACGACTTAAATCGCATAATACGGGTTTGGTGTGGAAAATATTGTTTCCGGGCGTGCTTTGAGATGCAAAGTGATTACCAAGAAACTACGTGGGATATCATAGTATTAGCTTCAGTTCGAGGAGCTTCTTCGCTTACTTTTATCTTTTTAGCTCTTCAATTTAACACTTTGAAAGGTAAACCGTTTGATACCTATCAGAGGTAAGTGCAATTTCATTAATTTCTGCCATGGTATAAGTTACAATAATGGTGATACTAGGCTTGGTTAAAAAAGTCGGAAGGTTTAACCAAAGGACTAGAAAACTTACAGAAGGCCTCAAGAACGAGGCCCAAAGAAGGCGATTTTGCGTAGTCATAAGATTTTATAGTATTTTTGTTCGAGAAATTGAACAGGCAAAAGACCATAAGAAACACAATCCTATGGGCCATATTCAGTAAAGATGGTTCCACATCATAAGTTTTTAGAACAACGGGACACGGCAAGAAGCGAGGGAAGCTAGGGTTTAGTATATGCTCGGGACTGCGAATCATTGCTGAATTCCGTATCTTTTCAATATATAATCTTGGTATTTGACGAACCAAACAAAGGACTGCCTTCGTCGTCGGTGACGCTAGGAATAGAATTTGGATTATGTTGCAGAGTTATAGACATGACAAACCAGCTTGCGTCTAAATGACAGAGTTTAGATAGCAGCATTCTGGTTCATCATTTTTCTGGCACCCATGTGGATAATCCTTCTCGCTTGCAAAGTCAGGTTGCTGTTAGCATTTCACGCGGTGTGAGGTTAGAACGATTGGCTGGGCGTTCTTCAGCGCAGAGGGTGTGTTTCTAGTGAGAAGTTGAGATAATATATCATCACGCAAAGCAGCTGCGCAGTGACCAATTCTTGTCATCGGGCTTATCAACAACCAGATTTCCTAACCCGTCTCGAGCGCGTCTGAGGGCACTTGCATAGCACCAGGCGATGAAAAAACATGGCGTCAACTGGCAATTGTTATAATAGAGTCTCACGAGGCTCAGAAATAATTCAAGCAATTCAAAATCCTCGAGTTTTCTCAAATTATCGCATTCTAAGAGAAATTACATGCATCTTTTCTGGGTACCATTGATCTTCTGGGAAGTCCATCAATATTCAAGGAGGAGATAAGAATCACCCTAATTAGTATTTCAGATAAAGAAATCATCCTCCCGCTCCTCCGCCCCACCCCCTAAAGTAGTCAATTAAGCGGTGGTAGCCTAAAGAGATAAATTAGCTAGCTTCAACCAACAGTATGGGAAATTAGCAGCAATAGAGAAGAAGGAAATAAGATAACAGGAAAGAGCTTGTAAAAGTGCAGTATATGAATCATATGCAGACTCTGATTCAATGACTTGGGCAGCCACAAGTATTACCGTGAGCCAGAAAAATCCTGTTTGTCGAGAACGGCTTGTAATTAGCGAGGAAACGCAATCTCACAATCAAAATCATGAATTTTTGAAGCGAGGGAACTTGGAATAACTTTGCTTTCGCAATTGTGCTATATCAATGATTTTAATTTGCCTATTATACGGATAGTACCAGCCCAAGATAATAGAAAGATTAGAAAATTTGCAAGATACCGTATCTAGATGATAGGAAGCCTGTAGTCTTCTCTTAATACCCGAAGCTGAAGTTCCAGTCATTTCACATATCATCAGTCAACGAACGAAAACGATCTCCATTTATCTCTTCATCAATAGTTCCCGGTTTGAGTCTAAAACATTTAGTGAAGCTCATTGATATCACAAATGAAGACTTACAAGATAGTTTTCTTCACAGAGAAGTTTGCCTCTTTAATGCCATATAACTCAACCGCGGGAAAATGGGCAGATGACATTCGAATACGACAGTGTGAACTTGATAATTTCATTGTCCCTTTCTTATACTGTTTCCAGTCGGATAAGGTGTTGTGGCTTTTCATCAATTCCAAGTAGTCTTATACTTTGCCAGGTTCGGCGCGTTTGGATAAGCGAACAAAATGGAATTTTGGCTGGCTATGTGCTGTCCAGTGTTCGAATTGAGATTGACCCAGTCTTACCTCAATAATGCTTCGTAAGTTATGCTTATCTCTCCGTTCTTGGTAGGTGCCATTGTATCTAGCGGGGCAGAATATAATTTTTTTATCCACTTGCGGCAAGTTTTGGACGCAGATGAAAACACCCTGCAAGCCTGGCCATCCATTCCGGACCCCTGGAAGTTTATCCGTTATCAAACCATGGAGTGGGTTGAATCCAAAATTTAATTGCCGTGGGTAATTATTAATATTTTGGTAATGGATGTTGGCGAGATGATGAAGGGAAGAGGCACATTGTGCCAAGACAATTATTGCTACCGAAGTAGACGATATCTATAGAAGGATCGAAATATGTAAGTCTTGATGGCGGGTGATGGCCTTCAGGGCGATTGTCGAAACTCCAAAGCTGATATCTTCTCAGGATTTCATCCCGAGTATCTCGACAGATAGGATTTCGTAAACCCAAAGGGGCTCGAGAAGATACCTTTGTTGCTCTATATCCATGATGCTTGTCAACGGGATGAGTCGGATCCCACTCGATGTCGATAATCCGGCCAAGCTGCGGACCAAAATAGATATGCCAGATTTTGCGACGTAACTCGAGAGGCAGCCTAGGAAAGCAACGAAATTTTGTCAAAGTTAGGCTGAAGAATTGTTAGAGTATGTCTGAAGATTTGGGAGCAAGTCCGTCAATACATACTCCAATGGAATTCCTAGAACCAAGCAGACCTCAGTAGATGTAGCATCATCCACCAATTCAGGAAAAGGCAAATCGTCACTTGCCATGATGTCGCAGTAACGAGAGTGAGATGAATAACAGGTCAATACTTTTGTTGTATGCAAGCTTTGTGATGAGGAAATAGGAACAGGGGTTGAGTCTTGCCAAAAGAATGGGGGACTGAAAGGTATATGTAGATTCAATTCGAAATTTGGCAAACCATTCACAAGCGGTACGAAGAGGTGTAAGGACGAGGGGTACGGGGTATCCGAGACCGAGACCGAATACGTTGCTATTGATTTGAGTTGAGTGCAAGCCTTCGACTAAGTATTTTTAATGACTGTGTTGTCTATTATTCTTAACTCCCGCTCAGTGTCCTCGATAACGAACGGTTGGCCAGCTTCTATCTGGTCCTGATCTGTTCCTTGGGAGTGCGGCCATAAGAGTATTTTTCATGTAACTTTCTAAGAAGTGTACTCACTTTTGCCACTCGTATTTTTCTTGTTTGTCTTTCGGGTGAATTTACAATTCAATTTTAGAGGCCTTTTAATGTTCATAATTAAGCGGAGACAGTGAGATGAGCATGAGGTACGTGAATTTAAGCCATATAAACAAAGTGGTGAGCAGATGTATGTCACTATTGGAAAGTCCGCGAGACGATTCAATTTATCGCATAACGCCATTCAAGAATCCTGCTTCGCATCCTTTTGTGCATATTCGAATATCAATGGGCTGGGGACTGATACGAAGTCTGAGACTTCGGTAATCATAAGACCAACATTGGCCATTCTGCCGATGTGCCATGTCACGCTACTGTTACACATCTATGATCATAACTGACAGGTGCTACTAACACTCCGTTGATAATAATATGCTGATATTCAATTAGTTTGTTTGCTCTACAAGGGAGCCTCGGCTCCTGCAATACCCAATACATCTTCAATTACGTCCTCTGGTCCTATACCATCCAACATCTCTCTGATGGCATCTAAGTCACTTCCCCACTGCATACTACGTTCTCTTTCTGGACTTACGATCTCAATGCGATGAAGATATATCTTTCTGGCGGCAAGAGCAATAAGAGATGGCGTAGCATATGGAAGGCCGTGTAACGGCGCGAGGCATCTAATCGGTATCAGAATAAATTTCCGTATACATATCGGGTCATTCTCACCTCACAAGCTTATCAAAATGCTTTGTGGCAATTGCAGATATACCCGTCGCTACAGCACGATGAATTCTAAGAAATGAAGCAATATTTTTTTGATATTGCTTGACCTCGACACTGACTGTAGTATTTTTACTTTGCTGGGCTAAATTTTCGATATCCTATATCTCTATCAGTAACAATAACACAGCCAAATGCCTTCGACCACAAACCATCGGAGATATTCTCGCCCATAAACTCTCCTCCGCCTGTATTGTTGTACTCCTTTTTACGACTGATAATGTGGAACTCGTATCATCCGTAAACATATCTTCTAGGTTCGGGAACCCATCCTCGGGGTCATGTACATGGGAAATGAACATGTAATCATTAAGATGTTTTGTCAGCCTTGGGCCCTCTCCACCTGCTATAGCAGCAATAAACAAGAACCGTTTTGGTGCATTTTGTATGGATGTCCTTGTGAAAAGTCGTTTCGTTCGCATTAGCTCTAATGCTTGGATCTGTATCTGCTGCGGCGCTTCATCGAGATTCCTAGCGATAATCACATTTGCTATCCTTTTATTATCGGTCGTTTCCGGTACAGGCGGTCGATTGATTGATTGGAAAGCGGGTGTTTGTAGGAAGTACGAGTCGCGACGACTTATCGCGGGAGAATTGGTTCGAGTAGGAGCCGCATCCACGGAAAGAATAGCATGTGCAAAATCATCGAGAGTGGTGTGGCTATTGCAATCGATAACAGCATAGGTTAAGCCGAAGACTTTAGATGCGACCTACTAACCATTAGCAGCTTGTGAGGATATTGAGAGGGAGGTATATTCACCAGTTGTAACTCTTGTATGAGATCGCCTAGAACTTCGGGATCTGTATCAATGATACAGTGCTCTTCTGCGACTAAACATATCAATGCGGCGAGCTCCAAGTCGCTGAGCTCGTGGATTTTATTGATCAACTCCTCGTCTGCCATCAATCCATGAAGAGAAAGGTTTCACCCAAATCCCATTTCCCAGGCGGAATGTTTATAGAAACAGTTTGGATGCCTCACTGGTCGAATGTCATGTTTCGGATCTACACTGAAGTCGATCGCATAACATTGAATGTTGTTGATGATCACTAGCGTCAAGCTTTGACCACACCATCTTTAACTAGGAGCTCTTCACGATTGAACAAGCAACTCGAAGCAACAACAACAACCATCCCAACTATAATGAACAATTAAGCAATATTGAAATGACAAGTCCAACTGCAGAATGGGAGAAGGTGGGGGATAAGTTCTATCGGAAGATACAGTTATATACAGCTGTATTTGACCAGGACCTGGAGCTTGAAAACTACGTGGTCACGGGATGCTCATATGGAGGAGCAATTGGTGCGTTGCATTATTCCTTTTCGATATCGGAAGTAGATTGTTCCTGTTAGAGCCACTCTACTACTTACTATCTCTTAACGGTCTTAGAATCTAGGAGGCGACGGGTGCTGCAGTCAATCTCATCAGGGGGCAAGTTAGAAGATTGCGAGACCTCACCTGCTTAATGGCATGCACCCGCCAGAGTCTCTAGAACTAGTGCTCCCAGTGGACGCGGACACGTGAAAGTGCCGGATTTCTAAGTATACGGACTCAAAAACGCATTTGAGACCAATACCTTGATGTTTTTATTTGCTTACACGATACTTGATTCATCCCTATACCGAGATGAAACGAAGCTCCAAACGTTTCGAGGATCACAAGCATCCAAATCCAGTATCGATATATACAGTTGTGCTGGAAAGCTGATCAGAAGGATCAATTGGGACCAAGGCTCTGTTAAAGGTCTCGGCTGGACCGAAGACGAAAAGCTTATTGTTGTCACTGCTGATGGCACAGTACGATGTTACTATGATTTGCAAGGAGATTTTAACCAATTTTCTCTTGGAAATGGGGCTGAGGAATTTGGTGTGATAGGTTGCAGGTTTGTTTTTGGCACAATTTAGATTGATTGCGAGCTCACCAACGGAACAGATTCTACGGCACCGGATTTGTGGCCTTGCTCTCAAATAATCACCTAATCTCAGTATCTAGATATGAAGAACCACGTCCAAAATTATTAGCAACGCCCCCTGAAGGTGATGTTCATTCATGGACACTAATACCACCGACATATACATTATCTAGATCAGTTGAAGTTCTTCTGAGCATTGGACAAACCATACACGTTGCGGACGCAGCTGAGTCCGAAGATCGTTTTCTAGACATCGGGCCCTTTACTCACATCAGTGTATCGCCAAATGGAAAGTTTGTCGCCCTTTACACAGAAACAGGAAATGCATATGTCATTACGAGCGATTTCCAAAGCAGACTGAGTGAATACAATTCAAGATTGAAAACACCTCCCAAAGACGTCCAATGGTGTGGTAATGATGCGGTAGTTATTGCTTGGGAGGATGAAGTACATCTTATTGGCCCTAAGAATGCTGCCGCGAAATTTTATTATGATGGTCGAGTTCACGTTATTGCTGGTTTGTAACCCCCTAGAGCTAGTTAGGACTCTAGCTAACGACTGAATAGATCATGATGGCGTTCGTCTGATAACCAATGATGTTTGTGACTTTTTGCAAAAAGTACCTGAAGTAACCGACGAAACCTTCCGATTCGGCACAGAATCACCAGCATCGATATTGTTGGATGCAGTCGAGCAGTTAGAGCTGCAATCTCCAAAAGCAGATGATAACATACAATTGATTAGACCTCACTTAGTAGAGGCAGTTGATACCTGTGTGAGTAATCTTGTACAGAATTTTTGTTTCATAACTGACCGTATTCAGGTCAAAGCAGCTGGTCATGAATTCAACATCCATTGGCAGAAACAACTCCTCAAGGCCGCTTCATTTGGTAAATCGGTGCTTGATATCTACAACAGTGATGATTTTGTAGATATGACCGAAACACTCCGGGTATTGAACGCTGTTCGATATTACGAAATTGGCATACCTCTATCATACGAACAATTTCTACGTCTAACTCCTGAAAAGCTTGTTAGACGTCTCATCAACCGTCGAGAATATCTCTTAGCACTCAAGATATCCGACTATCTACGACTTCCAACCGACAGAATATATGTGCACTGGGCTTCCCAGAAAGTCCGCATAGGATCTGAAGATGAAGATACAATCTGTCACGCAATTGTCGAGAAACTTTCTGGTAAACGTGGCATTTCATTTGAAGAAATCGCCCGAGCAGCCTACGACGAAGGACGCGGCCGTTTAGCCACCGCCCTCCTAAACCACGAACCCCGCGCCGGAAAACAAGTACCCCTTCTTCTCTCCATGGAAGAAGATGAAATAGCTCTCGACAAAGCTATCGAATCAGGAGACTCAGATCTAATAATTTACGTCCTCTTACATCTCAAAAAGTCTCTTCCCCTTGCATCCTTCTTCCGCGTAATAAACACTCGGCCCATTGCTACCTCCCTGGTCGAATCCTCAGCACGAACAGAAGATTCCTCTCTCCTGAAAGATCTCTACTACCAAGACGATCGTCGTGCTGATGGTGCTAACGTCTTTATCCGCGAAGCTCTCCAACAACCCGACTCACGCACTGCATCCGATAAACTCGCACTCGCTGCAAAACTCCTCTCAGACTCCAAAGAAACATCTTTCGAACTCAAAGCTCTCCACGAAGCTTCCCTACTTTTGAGAATGCAAGAATCCCTTGACCGCGACCTTACAGAATCATTTACCGGTCTCTCTTTAAACGAAACTCTCTTTAAATTAGTAAAACTAGGCTACACTTCTCGCTCCAAAAAACTCACCACAGAATTCAAAATGTCCGAGAAAACATCCACATGGATACGTCTCCGTGCTCTTGTCTCAAAGCGCGATTGGTCTGCTCTCGAAGAGATATCCAAAAATCGTAAATCTCCAATCGGCTGGTTGCCATTCTATACACTTATCCTGAATGCCGGAAATCAAAAATTGGCAGGGAGCTTTGTGGAGAAGATAAGAGCACAAGGAGAAGTCAAAGGAAAGGAGATTGTGGACCTTTGGGAAAAGTGTGGGATGAGAGTAAAGGCCGCGGAGGAATGTGTAAAAATCAAAGATGTAGGGGAGTGGGAAAGAGTTTTAGCAGGTTCCACGGCGGGAAGTGTGGAGTATAAGGAGGTAGAGAGAATTGGGGTTGTAGGAGGGTTGAAGAAATAGCATCTTGGACTTTAATAATAAAGAGTGAGGAGTTGAGTCCCCAATATAATTAAAACATTCCTTTTGTTCCTTTTAGCCTTTTCTCAGATTAGTACACAGAGGAACGGTAGTTTGAGTTTTTCCCCTCCTGAATTGTTGGAATACAAAGACAACAGTTTGGACTAGTTACTGTTCGAGACTATAACATAAATATTAGACAAATTGCAATAGAGAAAACAAAAGACAAATAAGCATATAAGGTGAGCTCGCTTGTCTTTCCACCTCCCACTCCCACCAGCACCCAGATAAGAACGAGTTTCAGCAGATTATACTCCTCAATAAAGAACCTAAAAGCCAGGGAGAAAAATAAAGCTAAAAAAGGTTTATGATGCTTATTAATACAGAAATAAATATAGAGACTCGAATTGTGGTTGAGATTCCAATTCAGAAGTGATAATAGATGTCAGATCGTTAAATTTCCAAGGCTGCACGGGCTTAGTACCGGGTTATGTCCAATCACGTGATTATATGACGTTCGGGGAATTAGAACGCTTTGTCGATTTGATCCAAGAGCATCATCAACCTCGACTACCATGCAACAAACACATCGAAGACTCAGCCAGGCGAGCAAGACTTCAGGAGATAAATTACCCTAGGTCAAGTTCTCTTCACACAAGTGGTGCTTGAGAATAATCATGTTATTATTTCTCAGTTTCTTCTTACATATACAGTTGATATTGTCGATGAAGAGTCAGAAAATACGTATGAGACTCGCTACTTCGAAATCTTATGTTACTTCTAGCGAGATTTCTGGACACCTTCAAATATGAAGTGTTACTACATACAGTGTATGACCTTACAGTTACCAAAATTATTAAGACTTACAACATCACAGGACGTGTATGCAACGCTACTTTTGAAGACCACACTATGAACATTTAAGCGATATATCTGCTTGATGAGCTCACCATGATAATGATGTTCAAAGATTAGACACTTTGGCACTGGGATCTGAGCACTGGTTTTTGCTTTCGTGTCTTTCACAAAGGTCATGATAAAAACTTGCAATGCACAGCTGTTACTGGTTCAAGAAATCAATTATCAAATTTGTATAGCGAAGAGAATAAGATATGTACAACTCCAGATCAAAGGACTTATATATAGGGGCCTTCATCTTCCAACTTTCCATCCAGCTCAACATGTTCTCCGGCTAAAACGCCAAGAATTCCTCTTGTTGGTCGCTTAAGAGCAAGAACCAACAACACTTGGGACATTCTGGCAAGAAGCGTATTTCTTACCACCAGTGATAGCAACAGAGGACCAAGTCCAGGACTTGCAAGAGGTGCTACCACAGACAACAACGACATCGTATCCAGAGGAGGAGACAGCGCCAGTGCCAGCAATGTTCTTGATGGTCAAACCAGTGATGGGGACACCAGTGGTAGGATTTCCGTGAAGATCACCACCATCGTAGTTTTGCTCGATGAGGATACCGTATTTAGAGATGCTGCTGAGCGTGATGCCATCGTACTGGACGTTGTTGACAGTTCCGGTGTCGCCGGCGATAGTCTTAATACGGATAGCTTGGACGGACTTGGTGACAGTAGAGCTGAGGAAAGATACAGTGTCGACGGTGTTGTTGCTACGTCCTCCTACGGATCCGATGGAAAGACCGTGGCCACCTGAGCAGTAACCATTCTTGAAAATAATGTTCTATATGCCAATGTTAGTTGGAGTTAGGCAGAATGAGGAGCATGGTGGATTGTAGACTTACGCTTCCAGAGTTGATAGCAACGCAGTCATCTTGGTTGTAGACAGTAGCGTACTCTGTGCAATAAATTAGTACAACATAAATACAGGACGATGGCATCTCGATTTGACATACCAATAAGAACAGTGTCGGAAGAACCGATGTCAAAAGCATCGGTGTTCTTGCCCAAAGAATCACCAGCGGAAGCATCGATTGTGATGTAGGCCAATTCAAGGTTCGAAACACCGTTGATACTGAAAACTTGAACCGGGGGGTTGAGAATGGTGAGAGACTCGATAAGCGAATCGGTCAAGTCGTGGGCTTGGAAGAACTTTGGCTTAGTCTTGCCACCGCTTCCTCCCTCACCGTCCCAGTAAGAAGCACCATTTCCGTTAAGAATGGCGGTCTTCTCGTTGGTTTCTGCGACCTTGACGTTTTTTCCACTGACAGCGAAAAGTGGTCCTGCCCACTCCTTGAAGGCGAATGATGTCTCTCCTTCGAAGATGACAGTAGTATCATCAGGGAGACCGGTCATGTCAAGGGTGACACCACCGGGGACAGTCAATTCCTTAAGGATAATAGTTGAGCATGATGCCTTAGACTTGCTGGCGGAAGAATAACCGAGGGAGCCACTGAAAGTACAGGTTGCGGCACGCTTCTCGATGTTGCGCTCGACAAAGGCAGATTCGACCTCGACGGGGCTTGGGGCAGCGGTTGGCATTGGGGCCGCAATAGGGTTAGCCAAGGCGGGTGCTAGTGTCATAGCGGAAAGCAGCATAGCTGCCATGAACTTGGTGGAAGGCATGATTGTGCGGTTAGAATGATCAACTAAGATAGCCAAGAAGGAGAAAGAATGGTCGAGATGAGTGTAAGAACAAGTAGTAGAAGAGAGCTGGCCAAGAGACAGTTAAGAGATGGCTAAGAGATGGCTTTATACAAATTCTTCAGGATTACTCCTGGGTACATGGAACACGGCTGTACAAGCAAGGTGCACTAAGCGGCTAACTGGTATCGTTGCATGGAATAGAAATCTTAACTTAGCTATGGTCTATAGTTTCCCTGCCCCTGAGGGTAAATTCAACGAGCCTTTTCATGTTTCCTCACCTGATCCTTTCACACCATCCACTTTCGCTACTAGTTATGCCCTCTTACAAAGTTAGGATGCATTTAACTCTACACTCCAAGAGTAATCCCACCTATATCATGGCTCCGCCTTTTAGCCTAACCGTTCTCCTATCTGCCGAACAGAAAATAATGTCCGTTGTAAATATTCCGTGGAGTTCGCAGCCACCACGTGTGCCCCAAAAATGTTCCGTGTTCTTTATATTCCATCTTGGCTCGCATTGTTTAATCTAAGATCATCCAATGAGTCCAATCACACGTTTGGTGGGGCGGCTAAATGATTAGGGTGGTGTTTCAAAGACTAGAAATCTGTGGGGGGTGGGCGTGCAGGAAGACTCGGGCTCTTCGGGAACAAAAGCAAAGAGGCATCGGAAATGAGAACCCCTATCTATCTCTCCGATTAAATTAAAACCATAAATCAACTACAAGTGAAACTACTAAATCTATAACATCAAAAAGAAAAAATTGAGTATTCCCATTATCCTACACTTTAGCTACCCTGGACCCAAGTAGGCACGACAAAATAAAGTCTCATACAAACAATTACATGATTCATGCATCCCCCAGAGTTGGGTAATTTGGTGGTAAGTGGCTTGCAAACAGAATGGGGAAACATGCAAGTTACAGGGTACTAATGTACCCCAGTTTTACCATTCCATGCCCGATGAGACGGGCCTTGTCTGCCACATCTACGTGCGAACTCCGGAGAAAATAAAGACAACGAGTCAGAGACGTTAAAAGGTTCGAAATATCGAAAAGTTCGTCCCATCAATTTTCAGAAGTGGGAGAAAAGTACTTTGGCGCAATTAGGCAAAATAGAAAACGCAAAAACAACTTAAGCTAGGCCAGGGCCCATGCATCTTGATAGGGGTTTATCCCTCAACTTTGCTCGATTCGAAATTCAAGTACCAGCAAGGAAGTGAGATGACCGTCCATATTAAGCCATGTGGGGACATCAGCAACGATTATTTCCAAAATCAAAAGTTCAAATCTATCTGCTTGTCCAAGTTGTCCTGCTAAGGAGGTATGAACCCGAACCTAAATGCACATACCGCAAGATGGCAAACTACTTGGCAAGAGGACTAACTATCTAGCAACCTGGCACCCTGAGATCAGGACGGGAAATCGGAACATCAAACATGCCAAAAGATCAAACATCTTTCAAGATCACAACTTCACCTCAAAGTCAAATAGCGATTGGAATTGATGTGATGAGCGTTTAGGTCAACGAGATTCAAGCGATACGGTAGAAAATAACCTCTCGTATAGTTCCATTTCTATGCGAGTATTACTCCAAGATACTTGCGCAATCATTTAATATATAATTTGGAGTAAGGACCGGAGATTTTGAAATCCTAGTATTTTTGCCCTGATGGAGCCCTCTTTTTCTTGGCGGCGGGGCTGTGTACCTTTATGTATTCTTTCTGTCTCCGCAGGCAGTTCGTCACAAAACTATCACGTCGCATAAACTTCTATATTCGCCTTCTCAATTTCCTCATCTAACAACTCCATAATTCCATATTAGAGATTTAACTTTTTAAAGCTGCTGTAGAATCCTGAAGTTAATGTGTTGACTTCATCGAATTATCTCATCAACGTCAAGCTCTCTATTATTGCTTTGTAATCCTGTATGTCTAAAAACTGTACCAAAGAAGAAGAAAAATCAAGACAAATTTCCATAAACCTGATCTAATCCCTCACCGCCCCCAAACTATCCATGTTCCAAACTCGATATAAAATTACAAACCCCTTCGCCCAAAATATACCCCCCTAAATATATGCCCCTAAATATATCCCCCTCTACGGATATAGATCCTTGAATCTCACCGGCATCTCACAGTTCAATCGAAGCTCCCTCACAACCAATCCTTCTCAAAAATCGGCTCGCTCATTATGGAGGAATCTTTCGTGTCGTCAGAATGTACACAACTCCGAAGCTAGATGTTTACAACACAAGGTGATAAAGTATAATAAGAGAACTAACTTGCTTTTCTTCTTCGCGATGTCGTGTACTTTTTGACAGCGCGAGTACGAGTATACCTATTTTTGTAAAAGTATCTTTATAGGAAGTAAAGAAGAGCCTAGAGCTCTCTGCACATAAGAATATACTTCTATTTGTCAAGATTTATACTTTTTCAAAAAATATATAGAGCGCTTGTTAGGTATGGCAGGGCAGAAGAGTCCCCCCAGCATCCATCAAGGTGGTAGGTGCACTAGTATAACGAGGAATTAATGGCTGAGTTCACGCAGGTAATGGGTACCTATCCAGCTCGTCCAGTATTCTAAAGAGATGACCAAAAACGAGTCATAGGTAGTCAACTAGTCAGCGCCGTGGTACTTGTGGAAGAACTATCCACAAAGCGCGAACTGGCAAGTACATAAGGAGTGTTTGAGATATATCAATTCAACAGGTTCCAAGGAATATAATTGGATACCATACGACATGTTGTTGTGGTTTGGTGTGACTTTAGATTTTAAACTTAATGTTGTGGGGTGGATGCAAAGTCATCGGCTCTGTGATAGGGGTTACACTGGGTATCACATACTAGTTCAAACCTTGAGACCCTCGGGCCGAACGGTAAAAACGGGATGCTAAACTACCATCTAGATTCTAGATATCGAGGGTCTTTCGATCTGACAGATCAGAAGAATTCTCAATGTTAAGCTTAAGATTGACTGAACTATCAAAACTCAAAAAACTTTTAACATCACTTCTATTTCGTCCTGATAACTCGATAGACAATTTTTGTTGACAATATAATGAAGTTCACATTTCTGTCGATCATTAACTTTCAACTCTACGCGTTCAAACTTTGACAGCGAAAATTTGCTTTATTCATTCCTCGACTAAGTTTTCAATTCTGAAAAAGGAGTCGGATTTTGACATCTCGTTTATTTTGTCCACGCCAAGAGACGACGGCTACTCGGAGAAGAGTAAAATGGTCGGAGTTGGGTACTAGTATAAAGAAAGAGGAAAGAGAAGCTATAGGTACTTACTGATAGGAGATATCTACTCATACTTTTCTTTTAAGTTGTATCTGTCAAGTCCCGTCACGTCTCAACTCAATCTCGAGATATGTCTTTACCCAGCTTTGAGGTTTGAAGTTTGATTGAAACGGATTGATCTCATGAATGGGGTATGAGAAGTTAGCTGATGAGTTAGTATTTTGTGAGAATACCAGTAGAGAGATTATAAATCTGCTCTGATGTAGAAGTACTTCTACATCTGATAGTTAAAAAGTCATCAACGGTCGAAATCTCATCTTTGTTACTCTACTGACATCTCTATTGTAGATTGGCTTTTGTTTAATATTCTCTAAATTCTTGATACTAGGCATATTCACAAACAGATCCTGTCCAATAGCCAGAATCTCATATACAGAGCCTCTCTTCCTCTCCCTCCTCTCCTTATCCACCTCCCTCTCTACTCCCCCCTCTCTCGCACTCCAAAAGTACTCAAACCCTCCCAATCCCTCTCCTCCAACACCCTCCCCTCCGCAAAAACCACTATTCTCTCGCACCCTTCAATCATCCCCTCCCTATGCGCAATCCCCAGCACCGTCGCCCCTTTAAACTCCTCTCCTACAATCCTCTTCTTCACCTCCTCTGTCTCCACATCCACACTTGCACTCATCTCATCCATAACCACAATTGGACATTTCTTCTTCACCCTCACTTCCCATCTATACCCTAGCACCGCACGCTCCAGACAAAAGAGTTGTCGCTGCCCATGTGATAACAAATCCGGATTAAAGTTATTAGAAAGTCCCTCGATCTCAATCACTCCAGGAAGAATAAGTCCTACTTTCTCTAGAATGCCTGCAATTTCCACATCATCCTGTTGCAGAGAAATGGGATCAAGATTCTGGCGAGTGGACCCATTGATAAACACTGGATCTTGGGGTATAACAACCATGCGTTCTCGCAGGATCTGTCGTGGAATCTTGAAAATGTCAATCCCATCAATTATGATTGATCCCTGCTATACTTCCATCATATGCAAAAGTAACGCGATGAAAGATGATTTCCCCGCGCCGGAAACACCGCATATACTGATTTTTTGACCAGCTAGAATATCCAGGTTGATGTTTCGTAGGCATGGCTCTTGATCTTTGGAATATGATGCTGTTATATTTTCAATTCGAATCGCTCCTCTGCTGGGCCAATCCTCCGGCACTTCTCCCCCTATCTCTATCTCTCCCTCTCCCTCTCCAGCATTCTCATCTTTGTTTAGATTTTCATTTGGTATTCCATGCACTAACAATCCAATCCTCTCCACCGCCCCCACACTCGTTTTTGTCGCCGTCCAATGAATGATAACCGCCGAGAGCGTAGTATTAAACCCCATAATATTCACCAATGCCAAGCCTACCAATCCCGCATCAGCGGTGTATCTCAATTTCACTACCAGCGCGACGAGAAGAACCGCCAGAGCGGCAACTAAAAGATCAATGACGAGCATCAACCATACTTGGATGCAATAGAGTAAGTAAAAAGGTTTTTGGGAGTATCCAGGAGATATTTATGGCGTTGTTGCATGGCGGTGTGGAAACCGAATGCGCGGATGGTGAGAAGTCCAGTGAGGGTTTCAAGGAAATGTGTGTGAAGAGGTGCTTTGAATGAGAGAGCCATGAGCTGGATCTGTCGGGATGTGCGGAGATAGTATTTTTGGAGGAGGTAAATTAGGAGAAGGATAAAAGGGAGTGCAAGTGAGAGATAGCAAGCGGAGATACAGATGAGAAGGGCTTGGATGAGGGATGTGAAGATGTTGTTAATGACGATTAGAAACGCAATGGGAAGCTGGGAGTCGAGGACCGAGAGGTCGTGACTTAAGCGGTTGATGATTGATCCCGTGTCTGTTTTGGTGAGGAAGTAGAGAGGGGCATTATAAACGGTGGTGAGGAGTGCGGTATGCAAGATGGTGGCAGATCGGGGTATCATTTTTAAGAGGAGTGTACTGGTGAGTATCATGAGTAGAAACATGGAGATTGCTTCGACGATTATGAGTATACTGAGGTAGAAACCATTGATTGAATTTCCATGAATGGTAATAGCACTTGTCCAGAATTTGATCCAGAGATCTGAGTTTTTAGTATGTGTATACACAAGCTCAAGGTTGAATTGGAGGGGCTTTTAACTTACTAGGAAACTGCAAGAGTAAAGAATAACAAACCATCACCCCCATCCACATTCCCATATTCCGCCATCCCAAACTCTCAAAGTAATATCGATAAGTCGCCCGATTCCCAACTGGACGCTCAAGATCCGCACTCGCAATTTGTCTCGCGGTATCATCATTATCTTTCATATTCCCAGGTTCGGACTCTTTAGGCTTATCTGTTTCTTTCGCATGTTTCGTCTGAAGACTTGAAACATATCCATTCTTCCTAGTTAGATCATAAAATGTCCCTTGTTCGGCAACCGTCCCATGAACACTAAGAGCGATGATATGATCCGCATATGATAAACGATGTTCCGCGTGAGTAACTAATATAGTCGTAATACCTAATCGACGAAGCAATCCGTGTCTACCAAGTAAGCGAGTGAAGATCTGTTCTTCACTAACAATATCTGGACCACTAAATCCATCATCCAACATCAAGATTCTATGACGGGAGTAAACTGCTCGAGCAAGTGCCTATCAATGTCAGTTTCCAAAGTAACCAGATCGGGAAATCAATCAAACAACGGAACATACAATTCTCAATTTCTGACCTCCCGAAAGCGCAACTCCTCCAGAGCCCGCAATAGTATTATCTTCCTGTGTCATTCCTTCAATATCATTTTCTAAAGCACAAACATGCATGCAGCTTTGATGCCATGCAGATTCATAGTCGCTAGTCCCAACAATATTGTCTCTAATACTACAATTTTGAATCCACGAGGTTTGATCCACAAATGCAAGGTGAGAGTGATTAATGTAGATATTTCCTTCTGTCGAAGAAATTTCTCCTAAAAGACCTTTGAGAAGAGTAGATTTCCCGCTGCCGATTGGTCCGATGATCATTGTTAGGGTGGCGGGTGGGACGGAGAATGATACATCAGTAACGACTGGAGATGAATCTGACCAAGCGAGAGATAGATTTTTGACATTAATCGTTACAGGTGCCTCGGACGTGTCTGCTCGTACTGCCATATCCTCCAGCTCAATTTCAAACCCTGCAGATACATCTTCAGACGATGTTCCAAGCCTCAAATGACTACCCGACAAACCCTGCACTCGCGACAATGCAAGACGATGATCTCTCTTCGTAGCCGAAGTAAGAAAACTCTCAATCCGATCTAAACATCCCACTGCAGCAATAAGCGGCGGAGCCGCAAACACAATCGCTCGAATGGGCGCAACCAGCAACGCAATAAGCGAAAGTGTAGTGAATGTCAATGAAACATCTAGAATCTTTCCATTTATAGATGCCACAATGACATATATGATAAAAGCGGCCCAGGTGCGAAGACATCAGACATATTACCGAAAGCAATCATAACCACGAATAGCCTCCTCATCTTCAGAGAATTTCTGATTTCATTTTCTTTAAGTTGAGAAATCATGCTCGATATTTTCTCGCCGAGACCTAACATCCTAACTCCCTTTATAGATTGCAACATTTTCACCGACATATCGATTCTCATCTGAATTTTATCCATCCAAACTTTCTGGGCAGCGCCCATGTATTTCGCCATGAAAAACAGGCCTGAAACTGCTACCATCGTTACGAACAACGGACCTAAAAGTGCAATACCGATTTCTCTCTGCAGTAACCAAGTTGCGAGTGCGATTTCGAGGGGACTCGCCCAGAGATTATGAATTGGCTGTAAAGCGACACAGATACGTTCGACATCTGACGACACGAGGGTTACGGCTGCGGATTGGTTGAGATTGGGTAGGGAAAACTCGAGGGTGTGGGAATAGATGGCACCGGTGAGGGCACCTCGCACCATGGTTGTCATGCGGTTAGCTTTGTGTTGAGATGCACTTGCTGTGAGGGCTAGACCGAGATATATGAGTCCGGAAGCAGCGATTAGGCCCCAGCCATTATTGGAAGATTCGGAGTTGGGATTACTGACGAGAGAGACGATTTTGTTGATAAGGAAGGGTTGCATAAAGCGGAAGAATGTTAGTGCTAGACGTGGTGGAATGGATGCTGCAAGTGGTCCTAACATCGCCCGTAGCATTACCCACATCAGTGTGTGTTTTTGAGGATATTTCGTACCTATACCATCTATTAGCTTTCTCTGTCGAAACCATCAGGAGAAGTGGATGTCAGACTATTTCCCCAATATTTTCTTAACCTGTCCTCACAAGCTTCCGACGACAACTCTCCATCCACCACGAATAAATCTTTATCCCTGAGCACTCCTTCAAACCCCAACCTAAAAAGCGGATTTAACCACCACAACAATCTTCTTGCAAACAACCCACTCGTACTTTCCGGTGAAAGATACACATATCGCGGGAAAAAGATCTTTCTTTTCCCCCTCGCCTCCAAAATCAAAAGCAAAAGTTTAAGTCCCAGGATAGACGTCCCTCAGAATTCTGAAGGATACAAGAATAATAGGAACATGAATCCACCCGCACCTCAATCCGCCTACATTCAGACCCCCGTACCAATTGCAGTTCAAGCAAGAGATGCAGGTCCGGATCTTACAACTTCCCGGAACAACATCGTCAATGGATCGGAGCAATACGATTATACCAAGAAGCCTATGTGTTTTAAGTGCGGCAACTACGGCCACACCAAGCCGGAATTTCCTAATCAATCCCTTCAATACTGGGAGCAGGTAGTTTTGAGAGGGATAGTCTTTCCAAATCACAATACTATTGCTGCTTCTATGGCTTACCTACGACTTCAACAATCCAACCTGTTCAATCAGCTTATTGAGACATCAGCATCATCAAACAGAGTCAGTTTAAACGACTCCCAGAGAACGAGATCCCCCGCTACTGGTTCTAATTCTTTATCTTTCAGATTTGGTGCCATTTTCTTCTCTGCACAATTTGAAGACGATTCAGATTATTCTAACGCTGACTCTATTTCCACCCCATTTGTTCACTTTTTCGGATTAGGGTTAGGTTTTAGCCAACGTTCATTAAGCACACCGCGATCAAATATCTACTTGTGTTGCTAATATCTGTCTCAATCCAGAGCAAATGAGATTGCAATTTCCCCATCTATAAAGAGATCCTAACTATACTCTCGAGTTTAAGACTGCTGCTGTAGGTCGTCCACAATCTAATAACTCACACGTCATCGGTTGAGACAAAAGACCCAACCTGCCAGCACCTGAGATTCCCGTTTCTCTAGTCCTCGTCAAGATCTCTGACCATGACCGAGCCTTTAGAGTTCAAGGTATTTGAAAGTATTCAATGTATGGTTCACGTTTTCATTCGATCTGACGGTGAGAGCTATCCCAACAAGGATGAGAAGAACCTTCTTCTTGGTCTCTATAGCTTTACACTATCCAGAGTCATCTCGACGTTTTTAACCATACTATCTCTATCGGTGACGAAGACCTCGCAGAACTTCGCATTATCATTCAAAAACCACAGTTAACACAGTCGTCCCCTCATCAGTTGGTCCTTTATCCCTCAGATCCCAAGTATCAGATTGCTAGATAGAAGGCGGAGTTGTTCATGAAGTTCGAGCTTTTTAGCCAACACGTTGACATGGATCTCTTTAACACAGACCCAGTCAAGAAGACAGTGCATTTTGAAGAGAGTATTTCAACACCCACCCCAAACGAAACTGACTACAACGATATCAAATCCATTGAAGAGGTTACAGAGACCGAGTCTGATTCTACCGAGTCTGCTATTAACTCTGGTCCTTTAAACTTTCAAATCCCGAGCATAACTATAAACTGCAAAATACGCTCATGAAGTCCCTCATAAAAGCCATTCTGATACTTGTTTCATACAGATTACACAAGAAGAAACTACTCACCAATCTTGGGATGCCCTTTCCAGGCATTAAAAGGTTTCAGCGACAACACTGTACCTCATCTTTTTGGTCAGGAAGATCTTTCCGACTCCTGGCAAGTTTCCAATGATGTAATTAAAGACATAGTTTATAATTCTATTCCTGTTTCAATTTCAGTACGACAAGCTACCTTACATACACGAACACGATTACTAGACTCTCTCGAAGCTATTGATGAGATAGATGGTTTAGATATACAAGATGATATCCTTAAATCCATGGATTTTTCATTCGAAGCCTATGCACAACGACTCAAGTTGAAGAACCTTCCAGGCGACAAGATTATCGTCAGCATTGCGCAAGTCGATCACATCGAAACCTCCTTCACTCCGTAATCCCAGCATACCTATCCCACAGAACGACGTCCCATTCCACAACAGACACGAATGATAAGGTACAAAAGTGGTTCGATGGTAGTGGTATCGATATTGGACCTTTAGCTACAGGAGAGTTACGACAATCTGCTAAACGTCTTTTATATACCTATCGAGATCTCAACGCAATTGAATTACGGCATATCCCACCAACTATACTTTTTACTCATCGAGTTCGTCTCAAAGAAAAAACGGTGCCCTATAAATGCAAGTTGCGAGCACGATACAGCCCAAAATCACACAAGAAGGATACAAACGTTTCATATAAGAATACACACTGATGGCAAACGGTAGTTTATCTGACTGGTCAGCAATGCCCCTATTAGTCGAGAAGCCTGACATCGTGTACCCTGTCCTAGTACCTCATGAGCCTGGACCTGAAAGACGAATCGTTTTCGACTATTCCAAGGTAAAAGAGGAGATGCCTGGTAGTTATTGCACACTCGCACCGGAAGTTCACGAGTAGTCATCCCATCCCAGTCATACTGTATTTTCGCAACTTGATCTCAAGGATGCCTATTGGTCAATGCCATTACACCCTGATGATAGACACATCTTTGCTTTTTCTCTTGGAGATGGCGCTCAGATGCAGCCCACACGGGTTCCCTCAGGTACAACAACAGCATGTTTCTCTATGTTTGAGCTTTTATACACTGTTTTTGGTTTTATACCCTCTCTTTCAGGGAAGTATCATGCTACACTTTATGGCGTTTTATATGATGGCGAGTATTCTTCCATTCTTGAACCAGCCTCCCCAGACAACTTAGCTCTTTTCAAATTCTACGTGGACGACATCTTTTCCGGCTGTAAAGACCCTGAGCATGCGTACGACACACTTGCTAATCACCTTCTCCCAAGACTCGCATTTGCAGAACCACGTCTCTCATTCAAGAAACTTCACATATTTATCGGTAAAATGGAGGCTCTAGGCGTATTCCACAAGGCTGGAGGCGTTATGATTACCAAACCAGCCAGAGCAGACAAGATTAAGAACTTTCCCGTTCCAGAGGATCCAACCGGAGTTCGCAGTTTTCTAGCGACCGTTCAGATGACTCGCCAAGGCACGTAGAATTTTGCAGATATCCCACCCTCTCTCGCGTCTTACCGGTAAGGTCGAATGGCAGTGGGGACCCTACGGACAACTCGCTTTTGAGTTCCTAAGAGATAAGTGCTCTGAGATAGTCGAGTCCTATGGCGTAAATTATTCTTTCCCCATCAACATGTACACGGATTTTAGTGACTATACTTCCGGCTGCTATATTACTCAAAGACGACACCCTCTGGGAATGACTACAGGACCCCTAGTTGCATATCCCGTGCTATACGATTCCTTCTCACTTACTGAAACACAGGGAAACTATGGTATTTACAAACGTGAATTGCTAGCAATAGTAGAATTCGTTCGGAAATATCACTACTAGTTTCGTACCTCTCAATTATATGCCTTTAACCCGCTTTTTTTTTTACCTAGGGCAGAAACTCGAGATATCTATACTCGCTAGACTATGGAGCTCTCTGCTCTTGATATCGCCATTGAATACATTGAAGGTTATCGAGATAAGATTGCAGACGCTCTGTCTCGCACTATTCTCACTGATCCAAACTGTACACCAGATGCACTTTTAGAGTCACTAGGAGAACTCATGCACAAGGAAGAAGGCCATGAATGGGTCTGTAAAGACGGTATTGGTGGTTACGAAGAACTCCTCTGTCTCCGCGACACTGAGCGATTTCAAAAGCTTCTAAACACCAATCCATCAAAGACTCCGCCTGGAGTTTACCAGGATATTGCTATGAATCAACTCATAATTGTTGCTAACAATACCTTTGGATCTGTCTCTTGCAGGTATAATGACGACCCCTGGTATCAGAATATCTATAGCTGCATTACTACAAACATTATTGCCGACAAGGTTATAATATTGGAAAAAGCTGCCTTTTTGTGTTACGCAAAGAATTTTTCCTTGTTCAAGGACGACCTTTTTTTATAATATCCATAGAGTAATCAAGAGATGTATCCAAAAGTACGAAATCGCTGACGTTTTAATCTACGCACACATCCTTCAAGGACAGTATGCTGCAGAACTTAGCGCTAAAAATCCCCGAAAATACTACTGGCCACACCTTGTTTCAGACATCAAGCAGTACATTCTGGGTTGCATGAAGTGCGCCAAACACGGCATTCGACGGAGAATCTCTCATTTAACTCCTTTCAAGATAGATCACTCCCTCACTCTCATCGGTTTTGACTTTATAGGACCTTTCCTTCCCACATCAGTCAACAAGGCACAGGTATTGAATACGACATGACCCGTCGTGCAGAAGTTAATCAGCATGGGTTTTACCGCTGAGAATATGGACTACGACGACAGCATGTTTGACAAAGAAGGCTTCCTTGATTTCACTCACATTCTACTTGTTGGGTGGACTTGGTAAGGGGTGTATACACAAAAGCATATAGGGTAAGAATGGTTGTTATATTCTGTCTACCCCTTCGTATGAAGGGGTTCTGCCATTCTATATAGGTGGTGCTACCCCACATACGTATGTGGGGTAAGACATGTGACGTAGTCACATGCTCTGTTGGTCACGTGCTCCAACACTACTAGTATAAACTATTTCTCTCGATATGTATGGGCTTTTCCAACCATCGGTGCTACCGGAGCAGAGACTATTAGATGTTTAGGATGGCTTTTTAGTGCTGTTGGGGTTCCCATTGGAGAACTACATAATCCTGGCACACATTTTGAAAACAAAGCTTTGCGTAACTTCTCGAAGAAATGCAGTATGCTGCTCATTCCCATTGCTATTGGAGCTAAAAAGTCCTCCGGTATGGCTGAAAAGGGAAATGATTTGTTCCAACGAGTCCTCAGGAAGATCAAATTGGGAATCGACGAATGGCCTCTCGAAGTTCAATCCAGCGTTAACTCATTCAACATACGCGAGGTAGACTATTTGGGATACTCTCTTCATGAGATTATGTTTGGTTTTGAATCAGTTGGGTTTTTAGAGGTTCTCTATCCTTTGTATAAACGATAAGAAGTACAAAACTATCTTCTTATCATTGGAGATATCGGTAAAGACTTTCCAGAAGACATCCATCACTTCAAGGTTTTCGATTTCATACATCATTGCGAGCTCATTCGACAAGAAGTCCTAGAACTGCTTATCGAGGACCTTTTGTCATCGTTGGTTTTGCTAGAGATCATCAAAAATCTTCCAGATTGCGTCAAACCCACGGGAAGCCTATTCGAAGATCGTTTTATATCGATCGTTTGAAGCATTTTAAGCCCCGTACCGACCACCTACTAGCTCCTTTAGAAGAAACCATTCCTGAATATCAGAATCTCAGAGCCGGTATTTACAAATCCACTTTACCTTTCAATCTCTGCGAAGGAACAGGGGCATGGCAAGCACTTCCTTGACAACTTGCAGCATCGGTCTTTCAATCGCCTTCTTGTGGTTTGCACACTCGACAAACTCCTCCCACACAAGAATCTCCGAGAAAGAGAAGACAACATTCAGCAGAGGATCAAGTCTTGCACATGATTAATCGTAACAATCAACGTTTCATGGATGAGATATCGTTTGTGGAAAGTGTAGTTTCTAGATTAGTAGATTAGCAATAGGCTGATATCCGGATTCGCTCCAATAGAGATATTTATCACTACATCTTCTCGTCCATGGTGAAAGTGGAACAAACAAATGTAGAAAGAGCATTCGTGGAGATGAGAGGGAGTCAAACACGAGAGTGAAGTGAGAACTTAGCGAGAGGGAGTACTGACCCTATCCGATAGGACCAAGAGAGGAGCGTGCGAAAACTCTGTATATCTTCAATGTGGAAGATCCTGTATGGTAACTCTTCAAGCTACGTCTTAATCTACACCCTGTACCACATTCTTTTCCCATCTCTCCACTTACAAATCTCTCAAATCTGTCCGACATCCTCGAATAACACATAGACATCCCGAGCTTTCCTATTTCCTATTCCCTATTTTCCATTTTCCATTTTCTTTTTTCAAATCTCACTCCCTTCCTTCCTTCCTCCCCTCCTTCCTTCCTCCCCTCTTCTCTTCTCTTCCTAAGTAATCAAAACACACAAAACGCCACATATGCATGCATACACGCATTTAAATGCAAATCATCACATCATCCATCAATATCATACAAAAAAAGACCCGAATTCCATCGAGAAGAATCCTATTCTCCACCAATACATACGATATAAGTGTTCTTTTCTCTCTTTTACCAACTTCCCAATTTCCACCCATGAATTCGATCTTGAATATCATCCCAACTGAAATTTTTGTATACTCTTCCTTCTTCTTCACCTTCTTGTAAGACCACTGTTGGACTACCACTTCCTTCTCCTGCATTTTTCACCAGACCTCCAAAGACTTGTGTAGCTACTCTTCTAAGATCTTTAACGGTCAATTCTTCGATTTTCTTGCACATCTCTCTGACCCCGACCTTTCTTCCATGTACTTGTACTTGTCTTCCCAAATCCTCTAATTCTACCATCCTCGATTCCAAGTTCATCAATAAACTTGATCTCAGTTGATTCTTCGCACGATTGACTTCTGCAGTTTGTAATGCGCTGAATCCAGAATCGAGAGTGAGACTTTGAAGTTCACGACACATGACATCAAGCATGTTCTTGACGTAGCCTGGGGAACATGAGGACGAGATTCCAAAAAGCCCAGAATCGGTGTAAGAGTGGTTGAAAGCCATGCAAGATTCAACCCAACCGTGTTGATTTAGGACGTTGGTGTAAAGACGAGAATACATGCCTTTGCCAGGGCCACCAGCAGAGAAAGATCCACCACCGCCAAGAAGAGTTTGAAGAGTAGCAAGGGCGTATATATCGGGGGAAGAAATGGGAAGAGCTTCGAATGCGATGTGAATATGGCTTAGTGCGGGAAGGGCAGGGTTCACTGGCGGTGGAAGAGTTGTGATGGCAAGGAATCCACCTGTGTAGCGCGAAGCTTCGTTAAGGTTAAGGGGGTTGAGGAAACCATTCTGAACAGAGGCATTTTTGGGTGCGGAAGTGGAGATGTTCTTGAAAAATGGCATGCGGGATATTAAGGTAGATGGCTTTTGTGTTGGTGAAGGTGGTGGCGACGAGGAAGATGATGATATAGAGCTTTCGCTGCTAGTCTCACCTGATAATGAATCGAGAGATGTTTCTGATCCTGTTTGTGATAAAATGGGAGCTGATTTTGGCATATCTCCAAAATGTTGTTCGGCGAGTTTGACTGCTTCTTCGTGCTGTACCCCTGCAAATGCTACAACCATTCTTTCAGGTCTGTAGAACGTATTTCGGTATTGTTGTATGGTATTGCTGTTGATCTCGGACAGACGTTCTTTCGGGCATAATAGCGGATTTCCAAGAGTGTTTCCCTTGTATGCAACCATATGTACGATTTCCGGAAGAATTAACTCTGGCTTTGACCAAATCTCGCCAATCTCGTATTCAGCAGTCACTAATTGTTGTACAACCTCCTCCTCGGTGATCAAAGGATCTCGGATTGTCTCGGCGAGAAGAGCGACGGTAGTTGGAACCGCAGAGTTGAATGTGGCAGATTGATACATCAAAGACTCTCTTGATGAAGCGCATTGGATATTCCCCCCCAGCGACTCTATTGATTCTAACATCTCATCGCTTGATCGTTTTGACGTAGACTTGAATGCCAATCTGTCCATTATATGACTAACCCCTCTAAGATCCTCATTTTCGTATCTGGACCCTGCATCGATGTATACTCCAATGCCGGAAAAGTGCCCAGGCAAAGCTTCTGTTGCGACTCGAACTCCATTGGGAAGGGCAGTGATTTGATCTAGCTCAGCAGGATCCTACATGTGTCGAATGTTAGTCAGGGTGAAGGAAACGCGGAATTTTAAGTTCATTTGTACCTTTTGTATAGGTTCCACTATCGTAGCCAAACTTCTTGAACGGAAAGCAGGCAAAACGTTGGATATAGGTCTTTGGGATGAAAGAGCCCTCCTCAAGATCTTTGTTGAAGGATTTCTTAGCATAATGAAATACCATTAGTTGTAATTGGAGTAAGTTGGAGATAGAAATTGACTTCTTCGTCGCCGCGCAAGTTCCGTAGCGGTTACATCTATCATGATTGCTTAGTACCGATATTCCCAAAAAACTTGAGTTCGGCATTTACCGGTTGATGGCGGGGGGGCGTTCTTTTTGGAATGACCTTGCTTACATACGCAGCACCAGATAGCAAAATTGAAGCCGAGCACGTGCCGAGACAGGCTCAGACCATGTTACAGACTTGCAAGTTGCAACTGTGCCGTACTCGGACATTGTTCACGTGCCACATCCTTTCCGCTTTTTCTTGTTCTTAGACAGAGGCGTTGAATCAGCGTCTGCGATGGAGACCAGGATGGACGCCAGGATGGACGGGCTACCACACACCAGACCAGCCAGGATTGGTGAGAACCATGCGATTTAACGGTCAAAGCATTTTTTATCTTTTACTGCGGCAACGAATATTGGAAGCGGAAGTAAAGGTGGGTGGAGGGAAGGTGGGTGGAGGTACGGTAGGAGGAGGGACGGTAGGAGGATTGATGGCTTGTACTGAAACGTCTTTCTATCTTCTGTCACCGGTTGCATATGATGTGATGAGGATAGAGAATCAACAGGACGAATTTGTCTAGATCCACTGCCTACCTAGGTATGTAATATATCGTGGCAATACCATGGCTGTGTCCATCGATTTATATTGCACTCGTGCCATTTTGACTGATTGTGTGTATGTGTGTATGTGTATGTATGTGTGTGTGTGTGTGTATGTGTGTGTGTGTGTATGTGTGTGTGTGTGTATGTGTGTGTGTGTGTGTGTGTGTGTGTATGTGTATATGTATATATATGTGTGTGTATATGTGTGTGTATATATATATATATATGTGTGTGTGTGTATGTATGTGTGTGTGTATATGTGTGTGTATATGTGTATGTGTATATATATACATACGTATATATACATGTATATGTACAGAGTATGTGTTTATAGATGTGGATTATATCCTGATATATATGAATGTTATTATCACCATCATATCATCAACATCTCGTACGACGACTACTTCGTATTCTAGAATTCATTCATCTTAGACATACAGATGCAATACTACTCTGCGATCCTCCCTAACAACCGCCATACAACCACAATCCGGATCCCGACACCTTTTACCGTCTATTCGCATTCTTATTCTTGGTAAAGTTTCTGATGAAAGGTGGATGCTGATATATATGTATTGGAAATAGACAAAAGATGTTTGTTACTAGCATACTGCTTAGTATCATATATATATGATACTAAGCAGTATGCTAGTA